>CM065053.1:239243214-239313214 GCA_032883995.1 Coronaproctus castanopsis | reverse complement strand
CTTTTTTTTAAAGTTAAAGAAAAATAAATAATAGCTTTTGTAGTATTTTGTGGTGGTGTAAATGCTAGATTGCTCGACTGTCAACTCCACTGTTGAGGGTTCGAAACCAACACGCGCAGAAAATTTTTCATCTTTATTCTAATTATCACGGAGATGGCAATGGCACCCCATTCCGCATGACATCATAGGCGGTGGCGTATATAAATAGTGCCTGGAGCTAGTAGCTCATTTTGTACATAAAAATAAACGTACAATGGCTAGTTACGACGTTCGGCAATGCAATAGGACGATGATAATGTATGCTGTAGTAGAGAAAAAGAATCTACTATAAAAATAAGATTAGCCTCCGGTTTCGAAGTGCATACAATCAAGCGCCAGCCGCCGGATAAATCACACCATTTATCAAATTCTTTAAACGTGCCTTATCTGGTCTTTTAAACTGTCTTTTTTCCTACAGTCAAAATATACCTATATATATATATATGTATTATGTATATATATATATGTGTGTGTGTGTATATATATATGTACACGATACTCTAGTAACGAATACATAAAACTACTATTTTTATAGCAAATTCTTTTTCTCTACTACAAAAACATTTATTTATTTTTCTTTAATTATAATAAAAAAATAAGTCCATTGTTCATTGTTTCCTTTGTCAATGCTTACATTGACAGTTTATTTAGGAGTTTTGAGATCGGTTGGATCGAAGCCTACGACCAGTATTCTCATGTATTCGTTACTCAAGTATCATGTATATATATATATAGATATAATTAGGTCATTGCACAAATTAAACTTATATAGGCATACATATATACGTAAAATTTACGTATTTATATATATATATATATATATATATATATATATAAAATGTATGTATCAGTATTTACGTAAATTATACTATATATAAATGTAATATAGGTATATTTGTTTATTTGTCATTAGCTGCGATACATTAGTCTAGTCGCAGTATTATTTAACTTATTTTTAACTTATACGTCTATGCAAAGTGATGTTGACATAAAGATTATAATCGACTTAATATTCTACGAATATTTGATCCTGCCCAGTTATTTATTACTATTTGATCATTCACAAGTGACCCGTAAAAACTGCTAATTCTCCGAACATCTTCAGTAACATTCAAATAGAAAATATTCAACCGAATCGATGCCGGAACACCGCGATATAAACAAATATCTGACGATGTTATATTAAAACTTTTAAAATACGATCCGAAATTGCCGTGTCCAGAGACAGCACCTGACTTGAGTAGAAGTTTATCTGTATCTGGTCTAGGACGTTAGATCTATTTTCTACGCTATTAAAGAACTTAAAAGTTGTTCTACCGAGCAAACTATCGCTCCATCATAAATCAAATATAATTACGTTCATTTCCTTAATTAAAGAATTCTCGCTATTAAATTAAATCAATACTAAACTGGGATATAAAAGATTATAGTACGTTTAGTTTTAACTCGGTTAAATTTATCGTTATATATTTTAAACGTTTTAAACGCAGAAATTAAAGTTGATTTAAAACGGCTAAGGTCAGTAGGCGGGATCCCAGTAATAACTGGAGCTGCCATAATAGACACAGTCCTATATAACGAACCAACACTAAGCAAAAGTTTCCTTTGCTTAGCCAGGATTATATTAAACATATCTGAATTTAATTTATGTACGTATAGGTATATATACCTATAATATATGTATTCGAAGTTGTTATTAATTTTTTTCACCGTGGGAAAAACGCGGTTTAGAAAAAAAAAACAGATAATGCACTTTTAAAGAATGTGAGAAAATGTGAAATTTATCCGGCTGCTGGCGCTTGGCAGTATTGTCGTTGGCTGTGATTTTTGACAGTTGTTGCATCTCGATAGAATGAATAAAATAACGATAATAACGAGCAAAATATTGCGCGGTAAATATATTATCATCCGGGGACGTTGTTCGGATAAAATTAATAAATGTCAACAATATTGCACAGTCGTCGTGTGGGATCGGGACTATGTAATAATCGTCAATAATAATTACAAACAACAATATTTCTCGGTAATATGACTATGTATTGTCATCCTAATATTATTGAGATAGAATTAATGAATAAAATAATGAGGATATTGTTGCGTGCTAATTTGCAGGACCGCTTATTAATCAAACTAATAATAATGAGGAGACGACGAGTCCAACTAGTAGACCCGGACTTCGTGTTTTACGCGTTCTGTACAAATTTAATTATACAAACTTATTGTCGTTCGCGAATCGTGTAAGTTCTTTCGGAATTGCTGGAATTAATGTTGAAAAAATTCTTTCCAATAGTATATCGAAATGAAAAATGCGGTTAAGAACGTTTGTATGCAATTAAATTTTCCGTTCGTTATTCAACAATTACGAGTTGTTCGATTTGTTATTATTTATCCGGCGATTAATTGCATCGCCGGAATTTAGGTCAAGTCGTAGAACGTAAAGCACATAATATGTTATCTTTAATCGTGTAATCAGCTATATATATATATATATATATATATATATATATATATATATATATATATATATATATGTATGTATACAGAGGCGGATAAAAAAATCAGAAAAGTAACCTGAACATAATAAAATATGTTTGAATGCGAACAAACTACTAACTAGACACATTGTGCAGCTACCGTAATGACAAGAAAGAACAATAGATGTTGAACTGGTTTTGATTCCTTCCGAAGATATAACGCATGTATCCAACCTTCTTCCATAATGCCATTCGTCCGCTATCGTACTAGCCGCGTGCGACTTACGTGGAATTAACGATTAATCGAAAAGAATTTATAAAAAAAAAAAATAAAATGAAATAAAATAAAAATTTATAAAATAATAATTATAATGGGAATTATATAAATATATATATATATATATTTTTATCGGCTTCTACAAACGGTTTACACCCTATCATCGTCGATTTGCACGTCTGACTTAGTAATCGTTACAAGTCGAAAATTTACCCCAGTTTTATAGGATTATAGGATGCTAAACTTTAGAAATTGATTTATTTAAACGGATTAACGGGGGATATTAATTCATTTGTTTTTGTAAATTATTTTATATGATCTTGGGGATAAATGAACGAATTATATATAGAACTTTCGGAAGATAATTGAACAACGACACAGGGCAGTATCGTACACGAGAGAAGATTCCAAAGGGTAAACAAAGGGGAATTAAACGTGGGCCGGGATTAAATTGTTCGAGTGAAATATAGTACAGAACGTGTTATGTAGTAAAAGTATGAGCAAATAAATAATTATTTCGTTGAAATCAAAATCTGGTTTCTCGATCCGACATAAATAGTTATACTAAATGAAAGTTAACCCTTTAGTTCATAGTATTCTTAAATGGGGCATACTACTTTAACCCTTTCAGGCCTGATGTCCACTATATAGTACATGAAATTTTAATTCGAACAAAATGTTTTATTTGTTGGTTAACGTGAAATGTCTTCGTTTTAAAAATACTTATATAAATACATCGAAAATTATCTATAGTTCACCCAAAAAAGGGAGTATTGTATAATAAACTGTACCAATTTTTTTTTTTTTTGTGTAAACATTTTATAATGTACGATTGAAAGGGTTAAACAGAAAAAGAAATATCAAAAATCGTTAAACATACTATCAGACTAACCTAAGTTAAATAAAAATATTCTAATGGAAAACAATTTAACGTAATGAAAACGATATATATAATGAAAATGTAGCAATTAATATAGAACTTACTTCATTATTAAACGAAGTGGAAAAACCAACACAAGATAATGAAATTTTAAAAAATTATACGGAACTGACAAAACATAGTACAACAATACTGAAAACAAAAAAAATACTAATAACGACGATGTAAATACAAAAATTACTGATAAAATATGCAAGCAACCACCGATAACCATCAAGGGCACCGAACAATTTGACAGAGCTCACCTGGGCACGTAGTGAAATAGATAAAGCGGAAAAGTGTTCGCTGATCATGTTGAACAGGTTTTTCAACCGAACGATATTATATCAGATTTAGATATGCTAACCAGCCATAAACGAAAATATTAAGCACTTTTCTATTTGTGAAAGTAGCTAATGAAATTGACGAAAATCTGAATGTGAAGAAAGCATATACGCTTAAAATAATTAAGCAACTACCAAAAAATGCGATTATTCTTCTTATGCCATAGCATAGGAAGTGTTCGCAGACAATGGAGCACAAGTTTATCGCTGTCGAAGCCAAGGTAAATAACCAAGTTTATATCGACTTATATCTCTGCTTCCAACAATGTCCAAATTATTTCACGAACTTGTATTAAAGCGGCTTAGACCTATCAGCAAATTCCAGACTTAATTTGGTTTTCGCAATAAGCATATAGTACAATTGGTCGGCTGCATTCAGATGCATCGCGTCTCAAATGAGATACACGAAGCTCTTAAAGAAAAATTACTGCGAAGTATTCCTGGATGTAGCCAAAGCATTTGATAAAGTTTGGTATGCCGGTTTGTTTATGAAATTACGCGAACAGTTTTTGTATCCGTATTATTGTATTCTCAAACGACATCTGACTTGAAAAACATATTGACAGGAAAGACACAAGGTAGTATCTTGGGGAATATCCTTTATCTCTTTCACACGGCCGATATCCCAACAAACAATCGTACATCTCTATGTTTGCTGATGATACAGCAATTCTAACTACAGATAAGATTCAACAGCGTGCTACTGAAAATCTATAGCTAACGATAAATGAATTAACTGCTTAGCTGAAACGTTGGAAAATGAAAGTTAACAAAGAAAAATCGGTGCACATAAACCTCACCTTGCGGGAAATAGTAAATATTCAGCGGATAATCCCACAAAAATAGTCACTAGGGATGCACATCGATTCCGGTCTAAATTGGAATCACCGTGTCAGCAGAAATATTTGGAATTTAAAGCAAAAATTAGAAGTATTTATTGGCTAATAGGTAGGAAAAACTCAACGCTATCTATTGAAAATAAACGACTTTTGTATATGATTATTAGTAAACCTTTCCGGATTTATGTGGATGGGGTTGTACTTTTCCGATATAGATTTTATAAAAAGACGCGAAAATATTGCTCTTCGTACGATCATCCGCGCATATGGATTTGAAGGAAATAATAACATACGCCGAGACTTAAAAATTCCAATGTTCGTCGTCGATGCAATTAGCAGATTTGTTTGCAAACATGGAAAAAAGATTGCTGAAGTGATACAGTTGAAACCGCGAAGATTTAAAACGACTCAAAACGTCGAAAACCGCATGATTTAGTGAAGTTATCAATTAAGTCGGAGTTACTTAATAACTTTTCATACGTGCTTTCAACGTCAAAATCGCTATTGTCGTCATAATAGATTAAAAAAACATTTATACTTTAATAAATTCTATACATTTTTATGCTTTACTTTTTAAGTTTACTCGATAATGGTTTAACAGCCGAAATTGTGATTTTTTCTTAAAAAAGGGGGTTAGTGATTTTAATACCTTTGTTGCTGTTTATTTTTTAAAATTACTACATTCTACACTTTTCAAATTATAAATAAAGATTATTCATTAATTAATTAACATATATATATATATATTTAATGGGTCGCGTCAAAATAAAAAAATTCTAATTGAAATCGTTACGTATAATTTATGGATATATATGGTTGTTCTCACTTTCACCTTAAAAAAAAAAAATATGTTTGCATTATATACACGTTATCGTGTTAGCTGGGTTAAATAATAGATATTTTGACGTTGAACAAAAACTAAGGAACGGTATCGAATTGAAATGCTCGTTTTACAAAATTATATATAAAATGTCAAATACATATTTTTAAGCGAGCATCAGACAAATCTTTCAAATTCTGCGGTTGGAGTATTATTTCGGTAAATTACACACTTAAATTTCGTTTATAAAAATAATAATAATAATAATAATAAATATATATATATATATATATATAGAATTCACACTATACAGCGTATGATCTCTCTAAGCTTCTTGCGTCTTCGTCGCAGTGTTCCATTTTAGTCCATAATGATCGCCGTTTGCTTACCTAGTCCGCTTTCAACTGAATTTTACAGTGCTAGCGTTAAAAGAATTCGGCTTTATCTTTGTCTATCAGCCAAAAAAAAATGTACGATTTTATCGTGCACCTGACAAGTATTATAGAGCTACAACAGTCGTCGCTGGAATAACAACAATAATGACAACTTAAGGTGTAGCTTAATTCAAACGTCTTCGGTGGAAAGATTAATGAGGTTGAACACCTCTTCTGGTCGAAAAAAACAATTTTGGCGCGTACCTACTCATCGTCTACAAAAATGATCACACATCAGTATGCAAGGATGGTATGTATATAAACAAACGCATGTGACTACATTGTGCATATATATATATATATATTATATATTTCTCTTTGTTTTGACTTAACGTTTATAAATTGAGCTATATATATATATATATATATATATATATATATATATATATATATATATATATATATTTATAGTGATTCAGTTTGTAAGCACTGTTACAGAAATGGTAATAACGACGGTAAACGTAAAAAGACGGGAACAGTATCAACTGTAGTTAAAAGCTGTACATGATTCGACTGAAATTTAAATAATAATAATATAATGATGGGGAATTAGGCACAAAAATAGAAAACAGTTGCCGTTACTCTCAAGTATACTCTTGCCGATGTACATCCTTTTCTCAAGACCTGCTTGTTCTCTCTTTTTATTGTAGTAATTGCTTCTCGGTCGACGTAATAAACGAAGGTTTTTCCCGTTCGATATTTGATTTTATTTGGAGAGTTAAAATTTGAATATTCTCGTAATCGAAACGAGTATCTCCGTTTCAATTCTCTATGTCGGAAGTACCATCATCCGGTGTTACACATCTTCGGAAGTATAATATATTTTTCAGCACCGTGTTTAAATTGTGAACCGCTATCGTTTTGCTATTTCGTAAAACAAGAACTAGGCGAGTAAGATATCGAAACTCTCGATATTGTCTGTTCTACTAAATTAAATAGCATCGCGTAAGAGTCGAATTTAAACGATCGTTATCGTGCGATCTTGACCTTTTAACCGGATGTCGATAATATAACGAGACGATGCTCAAGACAGAATACGAATGTAAAACATTCTGTTCGAATTCGCAATGGAATAATACGGGAGTTAATCTTTTATTTTTTTTTTAAATAAAAATTGTTCTAATTAATTGCTTTTACAACTTCTGTAACCGATTTTATTATATATATCGATTGCGTTCATCAATGTCTAACTTGGTCTTAAATATCTTTCAATAGACTATCATGTCTTAACACGTGTCCCTATCTATTTCATCTTTGTTTTTTTAATCGTTTTCAAGAATGACCTTTCTTCTTGTACTCGATTAAAAACTTGTTGATTCGGAATGTTATCGACCCCACGATATTTTTAAAAGTCGCAATTTTCTGTAAATTTCTTTTGTTTAAACCTCCTGTTTTCGCTACCTGCACTACTATTACCCTTGTATAGGACTTGACAATAGGTTTTCGTAATCCTATAAACAGCGTGTTCCGCGTTATTATGTGTCTTTTCTTTATCCGTTGCAATACTTCCTCGGAGCCCTTTGCTTAAGTTACATAGGTTTTCTTTTATTATATGTTCCCAATATATTTGAAGGAATCTGTTCTGGATTTTTTCTATTGATTGACCTATTCATTTTTTTCTGATGTCGTGCTCATGAACGATACGTCCGTTTGTTCAATATTTATTTACATTCCGTGTTATTTAATTTTTCTACCATTGTTAATAATCCTTTCTCGTTGTCTTCTGAGAATTTTATAATTTTTACGCATCGACCTCCTATTTTTACACCCTTCTCAAATTTCGCTTTATTCGCTACGAATTCTGAATCAATATCGGACGGTGATAACATGCTTGACGCCGCTACTTTGAAAATTTCAATCGATTTAGGTATATTTCATATAGGCGTGTAAGTTTCGTGTAGAAAATTGTTAAACACTCCATTACCTAACAACGGGAGACATCTACATATTAAACAAGTGGGAAAAAGTTTATCGAAATATGAAAAAATAATAATCACGTAATAAAAATTTTCATGCATTACTCCTTTCAAGTACGTGCTGATGCGCGGTATTCTTCCCCTAGACAAATATTCCCGTTTATTGTAATTTCTTTTTATCCTATGTTGTCCATCTTTGATATCCGTACATATACTTAATGATAGAAAACTGTCCATACAATTAAAAATGAGAATTCTTCAATGCTTTGTATGATACACAATGAGATATGCTTCGTGGACAATTTCAGAGACCAACAAAAAGAAAATAAACTCATTCGAAATGTGGTGCTATAGAAGAATGCACAGAATATCGTGGAAGGAAAAGACAACCAATACGGAGGTATTGAATAAAATCAGTAAATTAATACTACTAAGTAGAATTAACGAAGCAAAAAATAAATATTTCGGACATAAAATCCGAGAGGAGGATTTGTTTACAATAGCGATACAGGGAAAAATCCTGGGTAAAAGGCCAAGAGATGGCGAGGCAGAGGCAACTATAACAAAGTACCGCACCAACCTCTTGAATAGGAGATGAAAATTGATGATGATATAAATATATTAAGTTTTTTCTTCATAATATTAGAAATCGTTCTTATTCGAAGTAGGAATCTTATTCATTTCAACCTTTCCTAGTCCAATTTATGCGTACATTGAACATTCGGTATCGGAGTTTTTTTGACTAATGCGCAATTTAACAAGTTGGTACCTGTTTTATGCAAATCGACCGGTACGTTGAAACGACGTATTTATGGTAAGTGCGATTAAATTATTTTTATGGAATCCATAAATAAAAACTTTCAGCGACACCCTCGCAACGACTAACAAATGGCGACGCGAACCAGAATTAAAATAATCTCAACAATCGAAACCTGTTCGATCTATGTGGGTGTAATATTAGTAGTGTTCTCTTTTTTTGCTCCTATCCGTTAGAACGATTTTAAATATAACGGCCTATACGAATGGTTATAATAATGACGTCGCTATTAAAGATGATTTTTAATAATAATAATAATAATTTAGTAATCGTTAGGAGTTTTTTTTTTAAACCCAGATCAAGAAAATTCTTTGTGATCATAAAACTCACGCTGACTATTGCTTTTAACTATTCGCAAAGTACAACTAACATACATATAGGATATTTTATCGTAAAATTTTAGGATAATAAATATCGATTCGTAATTACGTCCGTTCTTTTGGTCCATTATATATGCGTTTCTAAGTTTAAGTAATAAAATTCCTTAAACCGAGGTTGGGCCATGAACATTTTAATCGAATGAAATTAATATCCGACTGTCGATGTTAAAATTGCGATTCAGAAGGAACAATTTTGGCAATGAAAAATGAAACAACTCGCAGCTCTTCCTTTGGAAAAGATTTTGCTGTAGTACACGTTTTCCTTTTTTTTAGACCAGCAGACGCTGTATGAATATTACAATCTTGGAAATAGTTCTAAATAAGTAATAATTATAATTGATTAACGAATAAAGTTTTGCGCGTTGACAACCCACTGGGATAGAGACTTTGTTACTTATACATATCGGTCATTACTTACGATGTCACTAAGTTATTTAAGGCGTCTTATAAGAGTAGTGAGTCTTCTAGATTCGGATGATTAGCGAGTTTTTTATCATGTCGGTAAGCCAAATCAGCGATCTTAACCCAATTAATTCTTAAATCAGCGTGCAATGATGCGTTTCGTTGAAACCAGCTGCCATTGGTTTTTATAAGAAAGGAATTTATTTTGGATCGCTTGAATAATTCGCTTGTTCGAAGTTTTGGTGCAACCCCCAACAACTGGATTAAATACGTACAGATTAGTCTTATAATACTTAGATATAATCGTTTATTTTCTAACTTCATTTTGGAATGTCGCCCTATGATACAATACATTTGGTGTACTTTGGTAATCGATGTGAGCTCTCCAACTTAGCTTAGCATCCAGATGCAGACGTGTTTTGCCGAGTTAGTATCTGGTACATACTGATTATTTATGAAGACTACATAGTGGGGGGTTCCGCTACACGGGGAGAAGGTGACGTGCACGGATTTTTGATCATCGAGCTCAATCTTCAAATCATTCATCCATTTTATTATAGTTTAGGACAGTATTGCTGTGTCATCAGCAAACATCGCAATTGTGGTTTTTGATGCAGTTTCTATCGTGTATAGGAGATACAAAAAGAGTCTTAAGACACTTCCTTGTAGTATTCTCGCTTGGATTGGATAAAATAAGGATTTTGCATCTATATAAGGTACACAGAACTGTCGGTTTGATATGTCAGTAGACGACGTCAGTTACCAGGCAATCTGGTACTCAGTTTGGAAATAAGGTCTTAATGCCATACTCGATCAAACGTCTGCGCGACATCAAGAAATAGTACAGAGCAGATTTTTTTTCTTAAAATGCTTTTTCTACTATTTCCGTTATACGATGGACCTATAGTAGAGTGATGAGCACGAAACCCAAATTGATGGTTTGGTATATGCGTTAGTAGTTTGAGTCGTTTAAGGAGTAGTTTCTCATATAATTTGGATATTGCCGGTAAAAGTGATATTGATCGGTAAGATGTTACTTTTTCTGTAGATTTTCCGAATTTTTTAATCATAATAATCTGCGCTGTTTTAAAGGATTCTGGAACATGTTCACGTCTGAATGAAACATTTAATATATATGCGAGTAGCGCAATTCATTTCTGTTTGTAACTTTTTCAGTGTCGCTGGCGATATTTCATCAATTCCTGGAGATTTTTTTTAGAATTAATGTTATCTATTTCTCTTGCAACTTCAGGGGCGTTACAGATTTAATTGACTGATAAGGTAGTTCTGTGATATTAGATTTAATCTGCGACTGGATATCATGCGGTTGAAATATCCTTGATAGGTGCCTATCAAATAGTTAAGCTGTTTCTTCACCTCTCCGTGTTCAATTCCTAGTTTCATCTTTCAATGGCGGGATTCTAGTTATTGGTCTTTTGAAGCGGTTCGTTGCTTTCCATAAAGAGTAGTTCCTGTCCTTACTTGGACTTAATCCTTCCAGGTAGTTGGATATACTATTTTGCTTCATTTCTGAAATTAATCTATTCAGTTTGTTGCTGATACGGTTAAATACATTTTTGTCTATTGGATTAAGTGTATCACACTCGCCTTGTTTTACTTCTATCTTTTATCAGTTGTCTGATTTCGAGCGGATAACAATTTTCACATGTTATGTTACTATTTTTTAGGAGCAGATGTTGCATTTTTAGCAGGTTTGCAAATTGTTTCTATAAACTTCTGACTCTGTAGATCTATTTAATGTGTTGTTTTTAATCTAACTTTTTAATTTGGTGATTAAGTTCATTTCCGAACTTTTTCCAATTTGTGTACTTATTGGTGAGATTAAAACGTTTCTGTTTTTTTTTTCATCACGTTGGTGCTAAGAGTAAGCAATATGGGAAATCCGAAGTTAAATCGTTATAGCCTTTAATTTTAATAAAATTGTTTGATGTTGACAAATAGGATTTATTACAGGCTTTGAGTAAAGCTTTCCCTCTTGCATTTTCGGCTCTAGTTCTCCAGGCGGTATGCTTAGTCGCCTCATATATGATGAACCTATTACCTAACTTGCTAAAAATTTCTCGGCAGTGTTCTTTAGTTATTTTAAATTCTCTCTTGCTTGGTAAAAACGAAGAAGAGACGAAGTTTATTTCATCGTTATTTAGTTGGATAGTTATGACAGTGACCTGCATGTTATTCTGCTGTATCTCTATATTTCGGAAGTGTTTGATATTATTTCTGACAATTATACTGCTGTATATCCTCCACCATCTGGGTGAGGTGTGTGGTATGTTAAATAATCATTAATTCTTAGATTTGAACCTAATTTAAGACGAGTCTCTGAAATTAGAGCTACATCGAAATTCTTATGATATAAGAAATGCTCTAATTAGTTAAGTCCATCAGCGTTCCAAGTAATAATGCAGAATGATGATTCTGTCATTTTGATTTTTCTTTGACTTCGTTTTCCGAGACTGAGTTGTTTCATTTTCCAGTCTAGAGATACGATTATCTATCGTCGGCAGATATTTCATAATATATCTCGAAAGATTGTTTCCTGTTTTGTATAAAAAAAACTATTGTCGTACGAAATATAGATGGAAGTATAACACATAAAGTGTTATTACCTCTCTTTTACGTTCGGGCACAAGAAAACAACAAAAATGTATATGAAATAACTCATTTACTTCATACTACAATCGAAATAGAAACCCCACGGAAGAAGAATGAGCTTCCGTAGTGTAAACCTGTCAATAGTTTGGACATACTCAACATTACTGTTTACGAAGTACCAAATGTGTGAATTGTGGAGCGAGTCATATGACCAACGACTGCAAGAAAAAGACGAATGACACAACAAAATGTGCGAATTAAACCACGCAGCAAACTGGAAAGGATGTCTAGTATATAACTCAAAAGGAGCTTCAGTAATTAAACCGAAAACAACAGCGGTACAACAACTGCGCATAAAACTAACAGCAGCAACACAAACTGCGGTTTCAAATCAACTTGTACCACCGATTGAAAGAAATAAACAACAGATGCAAGAGCAACCTCCTCCTGAGTAGTACAAATAGTACAAAGTTCGTTATCTAAAGAAGTAAGATACTTAAAAAAAAACAAAACAATATTAATTATAAAGAATTAGAATAATTACATAATAATAAAAATTAAAAATAAGAAGGTGTGTGAAAATGTGGAAGTGGATGTGAGTAAATGATGTACAAACAAGTGTGAGTGTATGTAATTCAATATCTCTAAGTTATAATAATTATTACATAATTATATTAAGAGGATTGTAAATTATATATAAGGGTAAATCTGTCGACAAGCAAATGCTTGACGGAACAATTGAGAAATGTTAATTATAAGGAGTGTTTGTGTTACTATATAAATGTGCGTGTACTCTATTTATAAATATAAACAAATATACGTTTTAAAATAATAATAATAATAATAATAGTGATAGTATAGTAATTGAAAATCTTAGGCGATATATAACTGATGAATGAAAAAGAGTAAGAACGTGTATCACAACATGCTTTATTAGAAAGTAAACTCTTAGTCTAATCTAACATAACATAATCGAACGAATTACAAGCTAGTGACTATTGATACATAAAATTATGTTTGTATGCAGAGTTTGTTAACACTTAACAATAACTGGTACAAAATTTTGATTTAATTCGATTATAATCGCAGTTATTATTACGAGTATTAAGTGACTATTGATACATAAAATTATGTTTGTATGCAGAGTTTGTTAACACTTAACAATAACTGGTACAAAATTTTGATTTAATTCGATTATAATCGCAGTTATTATTACGAGTATTATTATCATTATCGTTTCGTAGATTATTTTACCACTACTATCGATATCGATTTTCCAGAAGTAATTATTTGTATTTACCAACGGTCGCTTTTCATCTATTCCCTACCCCTTCGTCCGATACGAATAAAATTATTCGTTCGTCAAAACAAAAAATAAGAAACCGCGCGATAAATATAAATATAAATATTTTTTTACCGCACGCTGGCTGGTATGACTTTCTTTTTCTAGATCTTGTCGGCTGTAATACTAGACAGACAAATGATTCGTTGTCGCGGGTGAGTCTACACGAGTGGGTGTGAAATGAGCATTTAAACGTAATCGAAATAAATTTACATAAGCATTCGTTAAACTTATACATTAGTCGCTAGGTTCGTTTCAACGGTTGACATCTCTGTACAAATAATAAAAAAGCGGACACGGTCGAATTAAGGAACCGACAATGGAAACTGCGAGAACTGAACCGCTTACAATTGAAATATCGTCCAGTTACCGACCGCCGCTAAAATACGACGTAAAATCTTATACCGAAGATAATATATCTTTATACAGAAGCGGAGCTACCGGGTATTATCGTCTTTTTATCCGACAACGCGAGATATCTTTGACAGTTGGCTAGAGAACGTGGGTGGATTGCCATATTCGCTAAATAAAAGTTAATAACGTCCGGATTATATTTAAGAACTGTCAAACGGAACTGCGACATTTGGATCATGTCGAGAGACGACGAAGGAAAAATAGAAGAAAGTTCGCCCATTTATACGAATACTCGCTGCTAACGACCGTACTACTACGTTGAGTTCTCGTCCGATCACCGAAGTTCAGCAAGGTTGGGCCAAGTTACTAGTTGGATAGGTGACCGTCTCCGGTAAAGTTTGGTGTTGTTGGCGAAAACTTATAGGACTAACCGGTATCGTCAGAAGAATTTCGTTCAATAATAATACTGGATCGAAATAAATTCCGATGAAACTCGGCCTATTTACGGAAAAAAATAGCGAACATTCTTCCGTTCGGAGATATTAAATATTTCGATGGGCTCTCTAGACCCAGCATTTACTAAAAACACGTTAGATTATGCCGGCAAATCAGATATTTCATATAATTACGTCAACTCGGAGAATAAATTAATAATATATAAAAAAAACTATAATAAGAACAATTACATCTCGTACTATATTGACCGGTATTTATTGAACAAGGACAGAAAGAGTGTAATAAAAAGTATATTTTCTTTAAATACGAATATATATTTTATATATCATACAACAAAACTTGCATATACATTATATATATATACATATGTAACTTTTCATTTTCGATATTCCACGCGCGTTTCATATATATATATATATATATATATTAAAATTTCATCTGAAACATCCAGCATATCGATATATTCGAACTTTATTCAACTTTACGGAAAAGTTTTCTTGATGATTTCGTAAGCATTGCGATGAGTTCTTTTGTAATTCGTCACGCTGAACGGAGGCTTGCCAAACTTCTGCACATGTTCTTGCACATGAGTAGGCATATTTAATTTCACTTCATTATCCTCGGCGCGCTTTTGACCTTTCTTCGAGGATTTTTTCTTCGACTCAGCCTCGTTCACGCGCTCCATCCGGTTATCAACTTGGTTAACGGTATCGCGAATGTTATCTTCCGGCTCCGGCGTACGATTCAGCATTAAAACCGTTTTGGCGTATACTTCATCGCCATCTTGGTTGTTCGAATATCTATCATACGCTTCCTGTTCCATCTGTTCCAGTTTTTCGGCGGTCCATTCATGTTTGGCCGGCGATTTTTCTACGGCAACCGGAACGGAATCCTTTTGACCTTTATTCTTTTCTCCGTCCGTTGTTCGATTTTTATCCGAAGGAGAACTGTCACTATGGACTTTAACTTTACTCATGTTTTCAGTTAAGATTTTTCAACTTATCTTTCCGATATTTAGTAAAAAGGTATCGAAGTTGATCATCGATGTTGTCAAGTTGTCAAAGACAATAGATTTTTTTATCGTTTTGCCTAGTATTCATTTATAAAATGGGAAATTACACACACACGCGCGCCCGCGCGTATAAGTTTCCAAACTAAAATATAAACGATAATTAAACACACGCCATTGCAATATACTCGTATTATATATATATATATTATATCCATTTATGCACGCAAACATATATACAACTTAAAATATCCATACACATACACAAACAAACATATTATATACACAAAGCTGAGTATGGATAGCTATATTTTATAGCCGAAGTCACGACTGATCTCAAGCTGTCGTCCTTAATTTCTGTACAAATACGTACTAATGCGTACAATATAGATGGAACTCGAATAATAATTCCCGCAGTGGAAAAAACTCTATTACAATTAGACGAAAAGTTATTTTATTTATTTTATTGCGTTTTTTTTTAAAGATAATGTTATCAATTAGTTGTTATATTTAACGAACACGATTTAGTAACATCATTTTTATATACAGTACATATGTATATATATATATATATAATAATCATGTGCATAATCGACTAATTAGTAATATCGTTTTTTTAACAATCGATTAATTAATCGATTTTTTAAGTCACATTATATAACAGATATATTCCACGTTTTCCTCTCATACGTAATGTCGCAGTATAACGTACTAATTATAAATCATTAATTATTTTCAATTAATTATAACAAAATTTTGGTTTAAATAACTGTTTATATTTTAAATATCATTTGTTTTAAATTTAATTATCCTACCTCGCGACAGATTTTTTAACATATGTGAAATAATGTATGATGCACCGATCTTTGTAAGAACTGTAAAATATTTGCATAAAATCGAATGACTTTTTTTTTAAAAAATGAAATAATTGTTTATCGACTTATTAGTCGGTTCAAAGTAGTCAGTTGGTCTCGCTGAAACGATTTTAATTTAGTCGCTTATTATAAATAAGCTACTTATATTTAGTTACTTTTTGTTAGTAGCTTCGGATAATTACTACGCGTTATTCGGTTATTAAACGCGTAATATAATGTTAGTAGACTATTAACAACAGATTTTAGTTGATTACTAAGTTATGAATTATTCGATTCTTTAGTAACATTTATCGAGTGTATAATGCAAAGTGTTGTTTTGTTTTATAATTTGCAGGTGTTTATTTTATTATAATTTTAGTAATTACATCTTTTCACTAATAGTGTAAAAATCATTATTTTTAAACGTATATTTTTAAAAATGAGAATGTATTTGTAAAATATAGATGTCTGAATGTTTCAAAAATTTTCGTGGTTATTTCACATACATATATGTGAATATAATTAAATTATTGGTTTGACGTGTGAGTAATATATTACTGTGAATAAGTAAAAATGAAATCGAATAATTAGTCGGATTTACATTTTAAAAATCGAATTAGCAACTTTTTCTGAAAATCGAATTATTCATTTGTTATTATTCGATTATGCCTATCTCTCTATATATGTGTATTAAGCTGAATAAGACAATAAAAAACTTCCTCTCTTTATTAGTTGGCCCGAGATGAGTCGTTTGGGTTGCTACTCTAATAAATCTTTGTGTTAACTGACGAATTTCGCTTAGTCGACCTGTCCCACAACCAACTATCGAGTTGACGCGACTTTTGAAAATGTTATTACTATATTTATTTATATAAAAGTATGTTTGTCCATGTGAATGTCGTCATTATATATATATATATATATATATATATATATATATATATATATATATATATATATATATAATTTGGAGAGATCATTCCATTACCAAGGCTTGTCAACATTTTAGTATTTGACATATTTGCATATGGAGCCGAAACCTGGACATTACATAAGCAAGACAAACAAAGAATTGATGCCTTCCAGATGTGAATATGGCGCAGAGTGCTGAAAATACCATGGACGCCAAAGAAGGCAAATGTCTCAACTCTGGCAGAGCTAAAATTGGAACAGCGCCTTCACACTTTATGCCAACAGAAAATCCTAAAATATTATGGACATATCATGCGAAGAAATGAGAACAGCTTAGTAAAAGCCGTAGTAATTGGGCAGATAGAAGGGAAAAGGAGGAAAGGAAGACCTTCGACTCGGTGGATAGATACTGTCACGAATCGTACTGGATTAACAAGAATTCAAGAACTATATTGGAAAGCTGAAATAGAGTCAGATGGAAAAAACTTATACCAAATGCGTTAAAATAGAGGTCACGATACTCAATAATTGAGTTACCGATTATGATGGTGATGATATATATATATATTAGATGCAGTAGAAGGGCATATGACCGATAGGTTATGAACCTTTTGCCATACGGCTAATTGTCACTGATTGTGACTAGTCAGCGGAGGTGGGCTATCTGTCACATGGAAAGGAAAACTTGTATGTTCACCTCCAACGTTTTCGACAGAGCTAAAATAAAAAATTTAAACATAAACTTTTACAATGCACTGGACATTGCAAGTTTGACTTTCCATCTTACCAGCGACCCTTTCTACAAGTTTTACGGCCCTCGTGTCGAAGAAAACATTGAACATTTTATATTTCCACAATTTTCTAATCTCCGTTTTGAATTCAATATCAATACAAGGCGCTCCTCTGCAACTACGATAACAAACACTAGTTTCACAAATAGTCTTCTGTAGTATATGGAATCAGCAACGCTTGGAAATTTATATGACTACTATATACTTAAACACCTTTGACACTTTTTTTGTTAATAACAATTACACTAGTAACCGTAATAGTGCTATATCTCTTACTATACATGTAACACAAAAACCTCAATTACTGTATTTCTAAACTAGCATGTAAACATCTATATTAGTCTTATTTATTATCGATTAACGTTACTGATACTTAAACATGTATAAATCTAGATTTGAGTATTTTATTTATAGTAATCGTAATCTTTCAATTATCTTTCATTTATTTCCTAGGTTGTACTCATATGTCACGTCTTGCCGGACAAAATATTTATAACGGCTAAAACATTTGAAATTCGGAAGCGTGCTGTTACATGATTTAATGTTTTAATGATTAAGATAAGGTCAAGTTAGAACAGATTAAAATAAAAATAATCCTAATTCACTTAATCCGAGCGATATTCGAGAAAAGAGTTCCACTCTAAACTAAAATTGTATCGAACTCTGATTTGTAAATTTTACAAATAATTCGAGAGGTAGGTTCTTAAAGTAGATGGCAAATCTTTTTTTTTTTATCCCAGTTTTCACCCCTTGGCCAGTTTAAGTGGACTGTTCTGACTATAAACTTATATTATTGACCTTAATAATCTACGGACAAGGATTCACAATAGCTCTTCGAGTTCTATTGGCAGCGTATTTTTTGTTAATAGAAATTCAGACTGAATGTTATCTCTATTTTTGTATTTGGCTCCCCAAGTAGGCAAGATGTCATTTTTACGGACACCACAATGGGCAGGGACCCACTTAAATTTCACCTTAGTACCACTCTTGTGAACTTGCGAAACTCATTGTCGTGTCGATAGTTCTAATATATTCATTGTAAATACCGGGAATCTAGAAGACCACTCATTGAGTCGGTGAGCATTAGGGCATTTTTTCCGATATAATATAATAAAAGAAACAGCCTCTTATATGGCATAAATTTCTATAAAAAACTAGACGAGCTTGCATATGGTATGCGAAAAACTTAAGAGATCTTTCTACCATGATGAAAAAAAAAAGGCTGCTGTACACGTCTTTTTGGAATGGTAAATAATTTCATAAGTGTTGTACTACTCCAATACTGATTCGACAATGGAATTTTTAACTCCATTTAGGAGACTCTTCGATGCATTGAAAGAGCCTAGCATCTACCTCTAATTTAAACTGTAGTATTTGGAAGGAAGTCTTATAAAATGAGTCTAAAGCCATCTAGACTAAACTTACTAAACTTATGTCGTTTAATTTGTTACGACGAGTAAGTTGTTTGTTGATTATACGAGTGTAAAGTTGTCTGACTCTAAGGTAAAATTAATCGGATATAAATTTCAACGAAAAGCGAGGTTCCGCAAATACATAAAACTGTAGTGTCTGTGATTTGCGAATATTTTCATTATAATCACTGTTTATCACGCATGAATAGAAAATTCATTTTTTAAAATTTTTGTCTATCTGTCGTGATTTAACTCAAAAACTATTATAGCGATTATGATGAAATTCGCACAGCTTATAGCCTATATTATCGGATGTGTTCTATGCTTTGCTTGACATTGATAAGGACAGAAATTATACCAATTAAAACGTTCAAAAAGTAGGAGGGAGCGATATTTCTGTCAAATCGTTTAAAATTTAACAGCCACCTAAAATCGGTAAACGGTACATCTATTAGCCGATAGACCGACCGAAAACATATTGTATCATCGGTCCGTTCTGGAATAGTTGCGTTCGTGTAATAATATTGTATTATAAAAAATAATTACACAGGTGGTGCTATGAGTAATTTCTAGTTGTTTTTTGTTTACCTTTATCGGTCCACTGCTAGACGTAAGTCTCCTCAATCGATAAATTGGGGGGACATAGCGTATCTCCTGTGCGGGCCCGGGAGATTAGGCATATTATATATTACACGTCCCTAGCTGTCCTATTTATTTTCATAATTAATAGAAACAGATTTAAAAATTAATTGTTCAAATTTCTTTCCATTTTTTTCGTTATTTGTTCATAATTTATTATTATTACTTTTTTAACTATCTTTCTTATTGGATCCAGATGATATTAGGGTATGTATGTTTTTATTTATATATCACGATAGGCCGATATCGATCCACTGCTGAATGTAAGCGTTCCCCCTTTACTTCCATCTGTGGCATCACCGACCTCTTCCATCTACTCTACATCGTACGTATATACGTTTGTACATATAAATACGCGCATGTGTAGTGCAGTTTCATTCACCTTTCGCCGATTATAGAACTTTTTCAAGTACTTCCACTTGCACTACGTCAAACAACGATTTATTACGTTGACGATGGAAATTGATTCGAACCTTTTGTGGAAATTAAAAGTCGACGTAATAAGTCAGGCGCCTGTGAGCGTTGCGCATATGTTATTCGCTTTGCGCTCGTTCGTTATACAACGATTGTTAACTATTTTACTTTCGACCAGTGGCACCGGATCAAAGATCGTCACTACGTATGTCGCGTCCTTTTTTCATTTGTCAGCTCGTACTATTACGCAATTCGCGTCGTGTAAAAACTGAAAATTCAATCTGCCCGCCGATTGATTCTAAGATGGATCTCGTAAAATACCTTCTTCGCGCCAGACAAAGGCGTACACCAAAGATCGTTATAAATTAGCGGAGATATTAAACATAAGAAACCTGGAGGGATACGACTAATTCCCGCCGACTGCTACTTCCATATATAACGTCGCGTACATCGTGGTCGTCGGAGTCAAAAGTCAGTCTGTACTTTCTTTAAACATCCTATTTACATAATACATATTTTAAGTACACCGTACACACATATATATACATACATATATATATATATATACAATGATCGTATATTCGTTTCAGAAAGGATTCGATGCAGCAACCATAAATAACATCTAAGAAATTATCTATTATTTCGTTATTACAATAAATCTTCTTTTAATCTCGTCAAGGCTACAATAATTTTATAATAATCAATACCAAAGGGTAAAAATAAGGTGATTATAAAATTAAATCATAAGTGGTCCTGAAATTATTAAAATTGTCGAACGTATCGCGGATGAAATAACAGATTGAGAACTTAAATCCGGATTAATGTTGCAAATGGTGAAAATATTTTTGACGTAATACTTGTATTGGCGCGGTATATATGGGAAGTTAACCCGCAAATCGAGGGAGCGAGCTGAATTAACGGGTAGATATCTTCTTCTTCTTCATCGTAATCATACATTAACTGCGTCATTTTTCGCCATGCTTCTCTGTCGTGTGTCCGTCGCACGCACTGATGTAGTGTTAATCAGCTCCGGTTTCTCATTATATCTGTCCGCCTCTGCGGTGGTCGGCCCTTCGGTCTCCCCCCCCGTACTATTAATAGCTCCAAGTTCCGTTCACTACGTACGATATGGTAAAAATATTTTATCACTTTATTAGCTAACCGCTGCGTTAGGTTTAGTTCTTGTGCTATGGAAACATTTGTTCGTTTTGCGGTCCATGGTGTGCGGAGAAGTTTCCTCCAACACCACATTTCGAAACTGTTAAGTCGGGCTAGGCTAGTTTTATTTAACGTCGATGTTTTCGCTCCATATAGTACTATCGAAAATATAAGCGTCTTTACTAATTTTACTTTAACATTCTTATTAATGGAGCCATCCTTCCATATTTTGCTTAGTTTCACCATAGCACAGCGACCCATTTCAATGCGACGTTTTATTTCTTTTTCTGTGCACCCTTCACTATTGATTGGCTATCATAGGTGCACAAAGTCGTTTACTACTTCAAATCCTGCGAAAGTTTTGTCATTAAATTTTACTCGTTTTCCTCTGTCTATGATCATTACTTTTGTTTTGGACTTGTTTATTTCAAGTCCATATTCTCGACTAATGCTTTCGACCTTTTTTTAGAAGTATTTTCATTTCTCCAAGGTCAGATGTAATAAGTGTTGTATCGTCCGCATATCGTAAGTTGGATATCTTTCGGCCGCCTATAGAAACTCCTCCATTCCATTCATGCATTACCATTCGCATAATGTATTCTCCATAAAGGTTAAATAGGACCGGTGATAGAATACATCCTTGCTTAACACCTTTCTTAGTGCAGAATTCAGCAGATTGTACTGTTCTGGTCCATTCGAATTACATTATTATTGTTTCTATATAGATTCTTTATCATTAGTACAATATGTTCCGAGACACCCATATTAGTCAGTACTGGCCACATACATTATCGAATGCTTTATGGTAATCTATAAAACATAGAACTGCTGGCATATTATACTCTCCACATTTTTCTATTATTTGTCTTAAGTTTAGTATTTGCTCACGCGTTCCGCATCATTTCATGAAACCAGTTTGTTCTTCAGGAATCTACATCTTTGTTAACCCTTCTATCCGTTTGTATATTATGCGAAGCATTATCTTGCTCGCATGTGGTACCAGTGAAATGGTTCTATAGTTTTTGCATTAAATAGTTTTCTCTTTTTTATGCAGTGGTATGTATGATGTACATCATTCTCTTGGTCATATACCAGAGCTCCATATAGAATTACATAATGAATGTAATTCGTCGATTCCACTGTCTCCCATTATTTGTAATATCTCTGCGGGTATTTCATCGGTTCCAACTGCTTTATTATTTTTTAAGAATTTTATAGCATCTGATATTTCTCTTCGTAATATGTCTGATTCTTCTGGATGTATAGCATTACTTTCATTGTCTTCTGCCGTATTGATATAATCATATAGATTTTGGCAGTATCTTCTCCATACTTTGGCTATTTCTGTAAAGTATGTTTTTAACCGTCTTTATCCTCTATAGCCCAATTTTTGACTTTAAAGTCTCTTGTTAAAACTTGAATTTTTCCAAATAGGTCTTTGGTTTCATTATGATGGGCTTGTTTCTGTATTTCATCGCAGATTGAGCTAATAAAGTTGTTTTTGTCTCGTTTGCAAGTTCTTTTAATTTTTTTGTTTATCATCCGCAGGTTTTTAGTGTTCCTGTTTTTAGTGCTCGTCGTTCATCAATGAGTTTCATAGTTTCCGTTGAAAACCAAGGTTTTCGTTGTCTCGTTTGTATTGTGTTTGCAGTTTTTTCAGATGCACTCTTTATGGTGGTTTTTAACCAGTTCCAATGTTGATCAACTGAATGTAGATCGTTTGTTTTCCCACGTTTAACCATATCGTCAAAGATGTTTGTAAATTTATTTTTATCTGATATTAATAATCTTTGCTGCGTTTTTAGTCCTATCGTTGGTTTTTTTATCCTTCCATATAATTTCATAACTAACAGTTTGTGGCTACCACATTTCGCTCCTGGGTAAACTACTGCATTTATGCAGGATGATTTCCATCGTTTACTTACTAACATGTAATCGATCTGGTTTTTATAAGTGTTACCTGAAGACTTCCATGTGCTTAGTCTTCTAGAATGGTGTTGGAACATAGTATTTGCAATAGTTAGCTGATTCGTAATTGCAAATTCGATAAGTCGATCTCCTCTACTATTACGTTGGCCCAATCCGAACTTTCCAATTACTTCACATAGGTGTCCTTCGTTATTTGATCTACCTACTTTAGCATTCACATCTCCCATTATAATTATCAATTCACGCTTAGAGATACCATCAACCACTTCTTGTAATTGATTATAAAATGTCTCTACTATCTCATCTGTTGTTGCGCATGTAGGTGCATATACTTGGATTATGTTTGTTTTTATTGGTTTTGTATCAAATTTGACCATTATAATTCTATCACTTTTAGTTACATAGCCACTGATTAGATGGCTCAATTTTTTATCTATTATTATTGCTATACCATTAGTGCTTTCGTCTGTATTACTGAAACAATATATTACATTGTTGTCAGTAGTAAAATGACCTGATTGTTCGTAGTGTGTTTCTGACTTGCCGCATATTTCGACATTATAGCGCTGCAATTCCATTTCTATGATTTTCAGCTTGCCAGCTTGAAGCAATCCTTGGACATTCCATGTACCAAATATATATGTCTTGTTTATTATTTTCCAGTCGCATATTTTCCACGAGATAACTGGGAATCCTTATCCACATAGCCGGTCGCACATTTCACACTCCGATCCCGGATATCAGAGCGCCGATCACTAGTCGAGTCGCATGATGCATCTTTTTACGTTACTTTGCATGATTTACGAGAGAAGAAACTGCAGTGGTTTCTCGTTGCCTGCTGGAGGGTTTATAGTTTTCCTTCTTATTAATAGGCCGATCTTAACATAAGGAACAGACGCCTCTTTAAGCCGCTCCTAACATGGAGTGCAGACGCTGAGAGTAGACAGTGTATGTTGAATTTGAAAGGCCCTCCGACCTCCCCGAGCCGGTGTTCCTCAGCGCGAGACAAGTCTCATTATGCTTGTACCACCGACCCGATCCTTCCAAAGACCTAGACGACTTTCAGCCAGTTAATCTGGTGGCGCGATTGAGGAGTCGCGGCAGCCGTCATCGTCCAACTACTTCACCTACCGGTATATTTCTCGGTGTCCTAAGCCGAGCCGATATAAACGACTACTAACAAATAGTGAACTCGAGAGACCGAGCCACTGCCCCCCAACAAATCGCCTCCGCGACTTGTCAGGTACTAGATGTTAACGCTGAGAGTAGACAGTACCTTAGTATATAAGAGTGTTGAACGTACCGTTGAATCTTACATCCGAAACATCCGCTAGTGTCCATAGAGTAGGAACCCTGTCCCTGTTCCTATTCGATCTTAGAAGGCCTTTCTCAAGTTGAACTCGATATTCTCCCTTCTCAAACCTCCCGTACATCATTCTGTTACCTGGTTTCCCTCTGGAATTTTCACCGCAGACTTCCACCAGGTTGCTCGGCTTAGCAGGAGCGCCTCGTGCAGGCAGATGCCCGAATGGAAATGGAGAGGCTATGAAATCCGCTGGTGCTCTCGGAGGTACAGATGTTTTTTTAGGAATAAATTGTTTGATCCGGAAGTATCAATCACAAAAATACGAAGTTTTTTTTATATATATAATATATCGTATATATATACATATATATAAACATATTATGTTTGTTGACGAACGTCAGGATTAGCTATCGTACGTTTATTTTTACGCACAAAATGAGCTAGCATTCAAGGCACTATTTATATGCGACGCAGATGTGCGCTCATATTATGTTATACGAAGTGGGATGCCACTGACTTCTCCGTTAAATAATGATGAAAATGTTTTATATCGCGTTTTGATTTCGAACGCCCGACCATTGAGGTCAGACAGTCGAGCACTCTAGCAACTAGGCCCCTGATATATACATATGATATATATATGTTGACTTTTTCGGAATAAAACGCCTCCAGCACACCCGAATTTTTTAAAAATTTTGATCGGTAAGAAACAACACACAAACAATTGTTCTCAATTCAGATTGATCTCAATAATGAGTCACGCGCTAAAGATGTTTTTAAAGATAATACACCGACGCATATATAGTAAATGTGAAGAGCAAAGTGGAGAAACGCAATTTGGTTTTCGTAGGAATCTAGGAACAAGAGAAGCAATATTTGCCATGAAGATATTATTACAGAAATGCTATGATCATGATCAGAATGTATATATATGCTTCATAGATTATGAAAAAGCGTTTGACCCCATCAAACACCAACCACTAATGGATATTCTTCGTGAGATTGGCATTGATGAGAAAGATAGAGGAATAGTAAAACATTTATACTGGAAACAAGAAGCCAAAGTTCGTATTGATGGAAGACTAGAGACTCGGAATATTCAAATCTTTAAAGATGTACGACAAGGCTGTGTATTATCGCCACTTTTATTTAATATTTATTTAGAAAAGATCTTTAAGATAGCATTAACAGATGAGAATGCTGGTATTAAAGTGAATGGAAAAATAGTTTCAAACATGAGATATGCGGATGATTCGGCCATCCTGACTGGAAATTTGATGGACTCAAAGCGGTTGATAAATAAACTAAACAAGATAGGACAGGAGTTTGAAATTAATATTAATGTGTCCAAAACAAAATTTATGGTAGTTACCCGTTCACAAACTGCGGGCGAAACACTATATGTAAATGGAAGAAATATTGAAAAAATAGAGAAATTCAGATACTTGGGCTCAGTAATCAATTGCAGATTGAATTGTGATGAAGAAATCAGAGTCCGATGTGAAATAGCCAAAGATGTATTTAGAAAGATTTAGTAACGTACTTCTGCAACCAAAGTTCCCCTTACCTATAAGGTTAAAGGTCATCAATTACTACATATGGCCGGTATTACTATACGGCGTGGAGACATGGTCGATAAAGAAGAGATTTGAAAAACGACTAAGGGCAATGGAAATGCGGTTCCTGAGGCGTCTGCTGAGAATATCTTGGACAGAAAAAATAACAAATGTGGAAGTCTTGAAAAGAGCAGCAGTTAGCAGAGAATTATGGAATATCATACGGATAAGAAAAATTTCATATTTCGGTCACATAATTCGTGGACAAGAATACCGCATATTACAAAATATATTACAGGGTAGAATAGAAGGAAAACGGCAAGAGGCAGAAGGATAATGAACATAAAAGATTGGACGGGAATAAAGGGAATTGGAAAACTAATGGAAGCAGCAAGAAATAGAACACTAAAAACAGCCAACGCGTCAAGGACGTAAGGCACTAAAAGAAGAAGAAGAAGAATAAATTACAACTTGCTTGAGAGTAAGGACAACGAAGGAAAGCAATTGTGAATCACTCTTGCTGTTGTATCGGTTTGCTAAGAAATTGTCAATTTTTGAATGCACCTAGAGTAGCCTTTAAAAAAGAAACGGCATTTAAGGTACAATCGAGCGATATGCCCAACCGGATGACGATGTTTGAAACGTCTTTTTTTCTTTTTCAGACGGCCATCAAACGGTTGATCTTGACGTGTGCATAGATGAGAAACTAGGTAGTTTCGATCTTTTTTTATCTAGCAAATATAACATTAGCCGGGTTCAATACGATCTAATCTTCGCAACTCGTCCGAGTTATCGAGCAAATTATGGGCGAAGGATTTTCATGCCTTTCCAACCTCGTTAAATAAATTTTTTTTTGTTTTCAACCTGCTCAAGAACGGTGTTTTTATACGCGAGTCGCGCTGTATTTTGACAAAAGCTGACGTTATTTGTCTCGGAGCTAGCTACATTTCGAAATCTCTGTCGTTGCTCGATTTTGCACATCCCTATAGTTGAATACCGTACGTGTACACTTATAAAACGGCTTCTATCAATGTTTTGAATAGCTGTTTTTTTACATTTACACGATGACATCGTGTATTTCTGCCATTAGTCAACAGCCGATTGAAGATATAAATGAATATTTTACGTAAGTAACGGATTGGTATCTATCGTAATCAATTCTCGAATAGAATTATTGGGGGCAGTTTAATAACGTAATTCCATACGTCTAGATCGGTTTGGTTGGTACAGTAGCGATAGTTACGTACCTAAAACGGATTGCCTATTTATTACCCAGTATAACTGATGTATTTCAGTTTTAATATATATATATATAATATTATCCACATTTGTATATATCAGATCGATATAAACTTATTTAACGGTAACATAGGCGTCGTTTGTAAAACCAGACTATAAAAATTATTCCCGTATAATTTCCTATAGCAATCGTGAAAACTTCAAAACTTTCCGATATCATCCGCACATAATCCGACGGTCAACTTGTTATAGTAATAACCGGACGAATTGATTTGTTGGCGATTGCCGACAATTACGGTCGGTATTTCTTAAAAGATTCCAAAGAACGGCTGCTACATCATCCGCGGGGAAAGTTCAATCGCCGACAGCGACACCAGAGAATATTGTACGATACTTTTCAATTCTATGTCGGTTCTATCTAAATACATTGTATACAGGAACGCCGGATATTTTAGAGATTAATGACAACGCGCGCGAAAACGATTTACTACTCTAGGTGCGGCAATTATGTCCAAAGGTTTCTAACCTACCTGAGTGGATATAGAAGATGCCGAGTCATTTCACAATAAGACTAATTATCCGTATTTAGTTTAGAGCGGTTTTTCCACAATCGATCGACTACCGCGAATCGATCGATATATATTCTTCGACGACGAATCGCTCCCGTACATTTCGTCTCGTAATAATTAGGCTAGTCGGTGGTTGTCGGCGATTTTTCGAATTATTTGTCCAGTATAGTGACCATTCGTGCGCGAATAAGGTAACTCGCTTTCTTCATTTTTATCGTCATCGTTATCCCGATCATTCCGGTCCGTCGAAGATCTAGTAATATTTAAAAGACCTGGCTTATTTCTCGGCTAGTTAATTTTAATTCACTAGTTAGAAACGCGCATCGATTCTATACGATTGTGCAACGTATACACATTAGTTCGTACTAGCAATACGTCTAGTATTGACTTGCCTGAATGTAAACGAGGAAATGATTATTAATTCAGGAATGTGCGCTCGTAAAATGTTACAAGAAATTAATGTACGAGCCCAAATCACCGACAAATATTTAATCGAATTTAAATAAAACTTATGTTAGGCCATCTTTAAAACGACGTTCGAATTAATAATGATTACTTAAATGACGAAATTAGTGAAAATAATTCATTTCGTTTCTTTATGAAAAATTACAAAAAGCTTTTCGGCTGTTAAGCCATCATCGAGTGAACGTAAAAAAATAAATTATAAAAATACATATAAATGTAAAACAAATTGATTTTAATTTTACTCGCCCTCGTGTTATTGTTTACGTGTTAATTTTGTATTGTTGGACGTTTTTGTTTATTTTTATTTTCGTTGTTATCGTATAAATTTTATATGGCCGATTGTTGAATGGGTTTACCATTTTATCACTACCATTTTTATAAATCGTTTTTTTAATTATTTTTTTATATTTACTTGATATTGGAAGCGAAAAACTTTAAAAAATTTTTAGAGGTTTCAACTTATTTTCTTGTTTATTTTATTTTTTTTTTTTTAAATTGTTATACTCCAAACTTCTCAAATTAATAATAATTTATAATAAAACTAAAATTAACTTATCATTTCAAACAAATTAACTGTAATTTTGTTTTACAGATCTATTACGGTAAAGTTATTTATAAGAAGGAGTAGATTTGTTTTATGCAGTCAAATTACTATTTTAATTTAAAATGATTACAACCTGGATATGTTGTAACTGTTCGAGAGCTTTGTGTAAATTTTTAAGTTCAATTAAATAATTATTTATTATTTGCATTGTAATTTAATGTTTTAAAATGCAGTTACCATGTTTTGTAATGCGTATAGTCTGATCAATTTTATTACACCGATTACCCTGCGAAATGCTAAAGTGTCAGTCTGTAAGGAGTTAATTGCGGGTGGAGTTTATGAATGGAGTAAAACTTTCGACTTTTGTCCACTGTGACAACATGTTAAATATATATATATATATACATGTATATGTGAATGTATGTATGAATTATTTATTGAATCCAAATATCATCCGATCCTATCAATCGTTTTAGTTGAGAAAGGGTGAAAAACTTTAGTCGATAAAATAGGTTTTATACAGCATACCAGCTCAGTGACGTTACCGTTTTAGGCATTTAATTGTTTGTCGGAATGTCTTTTGACTGTGTAAAACAAAATTGAATGCAAATTCTCAAAGAAGTCACGTCAATCACGGAATCAATTTATACTGGAATCAGATCGTTGCGATACGAAGAAAAAAGAAGAATTGTTTGCATAGTATCTGTGATTCCTACGTTCTACTCTGAATCAATCTTCGAATAAGTAGATGACGGTATAATAGAGGTTGTCACGAAATTTTAATTTCTGAACGCGCCGAGAAGTAACAGAATCTTGACGAAAACTAACGATTATCGAAAGACAAAGAGAAAAACAGGATTACGGAAGAAAGAACTAACGGTTGAAGATAATGGTCTCGAACGGATTGCAAAATTCTAGTACCTTAGAACATGGTTTTATAAAGAAACTGATCAATCTCGGCGGAGATGTTACACGAATAAAGAGATAATAATAATAATAATAATAATAATAATAAAAAGTCTGAACGTGAAAAATTCATGCCGCGCTACATCTAGTTAATAGCGCAGTGTGTACGACAACGTGAAAGTTAGCTTATCGTACAAACGTCAAATAAATCAGGTGTAATGTTATCCTGAATAACGTTAAAAAATGCTCGACCAATAAACGAAACGATCAAAATGGAACAATAGCTCTACCGTTATTATATATATATGTAGGAGTATATGTTGTATTGACGGGTGTCTCCTGACAAAATTGTACGTTCCGTCTAGAGCATTTAGCGAAATATCAAACCTGCTATGTTTGTGGTATTTACTTCGTAAATCCGTTCTAAACTTAAACTATTAGATTATAATCTAACTTTGAAAGATACATAAATCCAAATTGAATCAAAACAATTTTTTCTATCGACGATGGAGAAAAATCAGTCCCTGGGCACCTAAAAAACGTAAATACTTTATCTACATTCTAATGGAAACGAGACTTAATATGGTTTGTAAATATCTCCTTCGCTAATTCTCTTGTACATAGTTAAGTATACGCATGCGAAATCTACTATATATATATATATTAGACAAGAGGACCCCTTGTCACCAGTCTTATTTAACGCGGTTTTGGAACAACTATTTAGGAATCTATCATGGAAATAATATGGAATAAACATAAATGGTACAAATTTAACAAATTTATGTTTCGCAGATGATGTGACATTTATAGCTTCCACGGCTGACCACAAGGCATTAAGAGCACAGTCAAGGACAGAAGACCTAATGCAGATAGCAAGGAAACTCAAATGGACATGGTATGGCCATGTCATGCGGAAACAAGCAGATAGCTGGACCAGAAAATGTATAGAATGGATTCCGCTGAATAGGAAAAGGAAAATTCAAAAACCAAAAAGACGATGGAAAGTCAACATTGCTAAATATGTTGGGAACAATTGAATGCGGAAAGCAAGAAATAGAACGATTTGTGTTGCTATAAGGAAATTTGCCTCGATCTCTTCATCCCCGCGTAACTTTTCTCCTAATCTGGATATCGAAAAAGTTTTCAACCGAAGAAAACGTCTCGGAGTTGTCGCTACAAATCTAGCCACTAACTATCACCCCGCTCAAACCCTACAACCCTTTAGCGGGTAGTAAAGGGATGAAATACACCTCTAAAATGTTTTGACCTTTTGGGAAAATTTGAGGCTTTCACTAAGTAGCCATAGACCTTTTGAACGGTGTAAAAAGTTCCCCTTCATATTCAACCATCGCCGAATTATTGAAGGCTGAAAATCGGGTGAAAAACGAACTTTTTTCACTTAAACCACCCTATTAAATCGAGAGATGATCGGATCCGTCGAAACTAAAATTCTTCATATGCACTACACTCGGTGGAAGGTTTTTCCTTACCATTATACCCCTATCTTTTACACCCGCGCCGAAAAATCTCAACTTTTATAGCGGTTCAATATGGGGATATGGGGATTTTATAAGGGGATATGGAAATATATGTGGATATATAATAACTATAATAAGGAAATTTTCCCTAATCTCTTCAACCCTACATAACTTTTGCCCTGTATATGTTTCTTCAAAGTAAAAAGAAAAAAACGGAAGAGACCTTTTCTCAAAATGTTGGGCTTTCATTATTATCATTAATTTTAATTATTTTATGCATGTATTTTTTGGTGTATTTAAAGCTTTATTATTATTATAATAATATTATATATATATATATACACATGTATGTACATATATCTTTGGTACTCTTAAATATAGAAGAAAGCATTAAGATATATATATATATATATATATATATATATATATATATATATATATATATATAATATATAATATATATATCTAGATTCGATATATACATATGTAGTATATAACACGAGTTTAAAATTATCTGAACAATATGAAAATTATATCTTTTAAAACTTGTCTGTATGATAAATTTTACGCAGATCGTGGCCTGTCGTAGCAACTAAATTAATATAGGTTGAGTGTTTGTATATTTTGAAAGGCTTTAAACGACTATTTAAACGCGTGCTATGGCCGTCTTTATTTATCCTAAAATTCCGGAACAAGCTTAGATATGACAAATCATTTATCTACTTCACTGATTTATTATTATTATTATTATTATTATGATTATGATTATTTGACATTATTATTGTTGCGGTTGAAATTATTATCGTTACCGTTACTACATTATTTCCAAGTAATTCAACTAGATGTTTCACAAAGTGCCTGCTGAAGATACCAATGTTTGCAGACGGTTTAAGAATTATCGCATTTTTCTCCCTACGAATGTTACTTCGATTCATCAGCTGTCAACGTCTACCCAACACTTAGTCGTGTTATGAAAAAGTTTTCACGTGCCGCTTTCGAGTGGTGTCGCGTGAACGCGGTAAAACAATAGAGCTATTGAAAATAAGTAAACGAGATTATTAAAAAATGAAATACCAATTTAGCAATTGTAGAAAATAAGTGAATAATTTAAATATTTCCCCTGTAAAATGTAAATAAATAATAGATGGGACCAATTTTTACTTTTATATATATATATATATATAATATATATATATATATATATATATATATGTATAGTATCATCGTCATTCTGTTCGTTACTTCGTCGTGATTAGCCTATTACACGTTATTTTTGCGTACAAAATGGGCTAATAATTATGGCAACGCAGATGAGCGCGCATGTAATGTTACACGGAGTGGCGTGCTATTACTCTCCCCGTGCTGAGTAAGAGTTACATGATAATTAACAACTTTAAAAACTTTGTGCCGCGAGCTGGAATCGCGCCACAACATAACAAACATATTTTCCAATTTCTATCGCTTATTAAGAACTTAAAAGTTTTATTTCGTTTATCCTAATCGGTGCACCGCTGGTTCTCTTCCGTTGTAGCGTCGATAACGTCCCTTTTTTTTGTTTCTTCAGCGTACTTTTGTAGTTGTGTGATGTAGAATTAAGCCATTGCGAAGAAGTCGTAGTAGCACAATCGTGATTATCGGATGAGTCGGACGTAATATCGTCTTTTTTCCGACCAATAGCATGAGCATTGGATGAACTTGCCGAGGTTGATGGTGCGGGATTACGGTTATCGTGAGAGATAATCATTTTGTCAGCTGACGGTTGCGATTGCAAAGCGTTTGTTCCTTCCGCTACGACACGAGTAGTACCCGAGGATAAACGACCAACGTACGTAATCGTTACACACTACGAATATAAGAATATAGGTATAAGATGTTTAATTCTGAGTGCATATCGGTAATTTTCGTATAACTGTGACGATTTAGTACAATTCTGCAATAGTGATTTTGAATGGGTTGTAATTTTTAAAATGTACTGTTTGAAACTGATAGTCAAACAATGCGTAATCTGGGCCGAATAATATGTGTATATAATAATTTCTTATTAACGACAGATAAATACGATCGTCGATTAAAGATTGTTGAAAGTACACGGATTGCTTGATGTTTGTTATCAATTCATGATTTCGAGCGTTGTGACCCAATTTTTGACTTTGAAGGAAGTTTTCTCTATATAATCTCTGTTCTCGACCTAATCCATAATTTCTTGGACGGTGAATACCAGTTGTAAGCGTATTGGTGGTCGACCTATCTGCTGTTTACCTTGTACTTTTCCCTGAATGACCAATTCTCGTGGCTATTAGCTCGAATAATATGTCGAAAGAACTTCAAAATTCTCTTTTATAAATGATAGGCATTATTCTCTGGTGTGACTGGATGTTTAACTATTGCAGAATTGAGATATTCGTTCTACAGATAGTTCATGGAATTCTTAACATTCTTCTGTATGCTATCATTTTCATTGCTCCGAGCTCCTTTGAGATGATTTATTTAATATCCATGATTCGCAGTCATACAGTGCAATGGGAAATACTATTGTTCTCATTATCGCTTGATTTCGTATACCCCTATCTTTCCATATTTTTATAAGTATGTTTATTGCTACTTTGGCTAGTCCAATCCGGCATTTTACTTCTTCTTCACATCCTCCCTTAGTGGACAAATGTGTTCCAATGTATACAACATGGTCTTTGCATTCCATATCCGGTATTAAATTTAAGTTTGCATGTAACTGTTTGGCTCTATCTACTACCATGATAGAACATTTTTTTCTATTTAATTTCAGACCAACCTCTTCGCTAACAATTTCCATGAACGGCAGCAGATCCGCCGTTTCAGCCTCTGTATCAGCCAGTAAAACTGTCTGCGTATCTTAAATTTGTAATTTTATATCCGCCCACTAATATACCGCCAACTCATTTCTCCATAACCTTCTGTATTGTCCATTCACCACATATGTTAAATAGTAGTGGCGAGAGCACGCACCCTTGTCTTACATCTTTTCGAATTTGAGAGCTTTCCCACATTTCCTTTTCAAAGCGTACATATGCTTCATTATTATCATATATCTGTTTAATTATTCTAATAATTTGTTCAGGTACTCCTGTGTCTTTCAGTATTCGCCATATAACATTCCATGTAACAGTATCGAATGCTTTCGCATAATCCAGGAAACAATGTAGCCGGCATATTAAATTCGTATCATTTTTCTATTAGCTGACTGATGATTATTAGTTGATTTCTCGTCCTCTTTCCGGGGATAAAGCCGGCCTGTTCTGAGGATATTTTAGGTATTAAAAATGGTTTAAGTATTTTGGATTATGTAAAGCATAACTTTACTCGCATGTTGTATTAAGGGTTCGGTAGTTATATTTATCGCCTTTCTTGTATATAAGAACATATATAGATCGGCATCATTCTTTAGGCAAATTAGTCGTAGTCCGCATTGTTTCGCATTATGCATTATATCAATTATTTTTTCCCCCACAAGTTTTTATCATTTCGGCTTGAATGTTATCTATCCCAAACGCTTTAACATTATGTAATCTTTTAACAGCTGCCTCCACTTCGCATCGTAGTATAGGTGGTTCTGAGTTCATCCATTTTTCTTCAGCGCTGTTGTCACTGCATTGTATTTTTGAGCTCATAAGTTGCTCACAATATTGTTTCCATCTGTTAATTATTTGATACTTTGATGTTAATATTATACCTTTTTCATTTTTCACCGGCAGGTAACGCGGTTCATAATCTCTACACAACAATGATAATTTATCGAGGAGTTTTCCCCATTTTTGGTCTATTTCTCTAAATATTGAGTTCATAAACTGTTCCTTGTTCTTTCGTAAAGCTTGAGTTATCCTTATATTTTATTTTTTGATTGCCATTTGTTATGCCTCTTTCCTTTTGATATGTTACCGTTGTTTTATCAGTTCCCATGCGATGTCTGTTATCCATGGTTTTTTCGGTGATCTTGTTGCTTTGATTGTTTCGTTGCGTTTATCATAGCGTCTTTATAACTTTCCTACAGTTTTTCTAGACTCTAACGCTCCTATTTCATTGTGTTCAATATTTTTGTTACATTATTTTTCTATTATTTTGTATATTTTATATTACATATGTTGTTCACTAAACATCTTTTATGATTTTTTTTTTTTGTAATTTAAGACATACTTCCGTTATTAGTGGATTATGGTCACTTCCACAATCTATACCTGGGTTATGTCTTGACATCTCTGATAGATTTTTCTCTCTCTTATTTATTACTGCAAGCAGACCAACAAGATCATTTAGCAGTATTTGGGAGAAGAGCATAACAGGAAGGGTATAGTATCCACTGGTACACACCCGGCAACCACGACCTCAGATTAGGTCCAGGGGTTTTCTACGTCTTAAGCGTCTGATGTCGCCGGCTGTAACATCTAGTTCTTTCCTCTTCATTTGGATATGATTTCGATATGTTAATCGGCTGTCCAAGTGTAAGCCCAGATATTTTACGATTTGGTAATAAATGAGAACAAATCTGTAAATGTACAGTTTACTAACAGAAAAGCTAAATCTCCCCCAGTAGGAATCAATAACGCAGAAATACCAGTCTCTAATAGATGATCTCCATCTTTTCCTTACAAGGACATAGTCAATCTGGTTTTTATAATAAATAAATAAATAAAAAGTGTATTTAGCACACAATATAAATTACAAAATCAATGTCAAAACAATATTATTACGTATACCGAACAAATTCTTACTACGTATACAAAATGAAAACAAAAAGAAATAATAAATACAGTAATAATAGCGCGGAACTAGATTACAGGCACCACCAAAACCTGTATACAATTTCAGGACAACTCTATGAAGAATTTTAAGGCAGTAATAATAAATATAAACAAAATAATATGACTGCTCAGCTATTTATATATATTACATTAATAAAGTTCATAAAATTAAATATATAAATTACATACGATTAAAAAGCAGGTGATACATTATAATAGCGTGTGTTTTATTCTTTTATGTTTATATCTTTTATATTTTAACTGAAGTACGCGTATAGTCTCCTATATTGTTTATTATTGAGTATTGGCTGCGTCTACAATCGTCAAAAAATTTTTTTGTATGCTGCCTAATGATGTCACCCACAACCGGCAAGTCTAATATACGATGCATGCGATCTGTTCTTGCATAGATAGGAAGTTTAAGAATTATCCTGCAACAATTATTCTGAAGACGTTGTAATCTGGACACATTTGAACGGCTTGTATACGACCATATTGGGCATGCATATAGCATAATTGGCCTTAATATAGTTTTATAGATAATTAGTTTATTAACAGGGGACTAATTTGACATCGTCTATTAAAGATTGGGTATAGACTAAAAAGAGCTTTATGTGTTTTGTTAGATATGTACTCAACATGCTTGGTGAATGTGATACCTTTATCTAGAATTACTCCTAAATATTTAACATGCGTTTTCCAATCTAATCTAGTGTTATTTACAATTACAGGATCCTGTGAAGGCGGCCGTCTTTTGGTAAACAGAATCACTTGAGTTTTATCAGCATTTATGTTAATTTTCCATTTACTAAAATATTTGTTTAGCTTAACGAAACCATCACTTAACCGTTTTTGTATTGTATCAATTCGAAACGAAGAGCAATAAATTGCTGTATCATCTATCTCTAAATTCGTGATTTTAGGAATGTCATTGATAAAAAGGAAGAAGGGTCCTAGCATACTTCCCTGAGGTACTCCAGCTAGAACAGACCTTACATCGGAATTTACATTATTCACTTTTACAACAGAAAGTCTGTCACTCAAATAATTTCTAATAAGGTGGATTAGATACGCGGGAAATTTAATTTGAATAATTTTGTAAATTAAACCAAGATGCCGTGTAGTATCAAATGCTTTTTCTATATCAAGAAGTAGCAAACCTGTGTGCTTATTTTGATTAAAACCGTCAGTGATGAAGTCAGTAATTCGCGCTAGTTGCATGACAGTTGATAAATTTTTTTCTGAACCCGAGTTGTTGTTCTACTATATTATCATCTGTAAACTTTTTAATTCTACGCAATATAATTTTTTCAGCAATTTTACCTAGGTTACTGAGTAACGATACAGGACGTAAATTTTTTGGATCCGATATGTTCTTTCCAATCTTAGGTATAGGTATTATTTTCGCTATTTTCCAGCAGTTGGGAAAGTGTGACAACAGGAATATTGAATTCATTATAATAGTTAGTTTAACGAAACCTTTAAGCGGTAAATTCTTAATCAATATTATGGAGATATTATCTAAACCCATTGATTTTTTACTTTTAAGGTTTTTTATAACATGATGCACTTCCTTCACGGTAGTTAGATCTTCAGCTAATACTCTATAAGGTAACTTAAAGTACTTTTTGACGATAGATGTGATTTAATTTTGGTGGTAGTTCGATGCCATATGGAAATTTTGATTATGGATGTTATAATAAATGTTAGCTAGCAGATTACTTTTATCTTTGTCCGAATATGCAGTGTTACTATTATGCGTGAGTGGTGGTAAGTGTGTGTGAGGATTCTTGAAATGCGCCACCATCTTCCACAGACTTTTATCTTTTACAGCAAGATTACAAAGTTTGAAATTCCAACTAGTGTTTTTATCTTAATTTAATTTATTTTTCACTTGACAGGTTAAATAATGTAACAATAATCTAGTTGTTGGATTACGAGATTTTTGGTACCTACATCTAACGTAATTTTTAAATTTAATCAACGTAAGAACAAGAGGGGAAATGTTATAATAACGTGTAGTTACATCACTTTTAGGAATAGCCAAATCAGCCGCTTTCAGTATCAGATCAGTAAAACATTTAACTTGTTCGTGAAGTTCTGCCTTAGTTTTGGAAGGGCCTCCTAAAGTAACATTATCGCTTATATAGTTCCGAAAAACATTCCAATTAGCCTTTCTAAAGAGGTAAGTAGATGGTACATTACCCTTATCACAAGCTTTAGTTATTTTAAAAAGTATGGGATTGTGGTTTGAACTCAGTGACGGTATGGACACAGGTTTAGTGACCGTTGTCTTAACTAATATGAAATCAATAATACTAGGATGAAGTTTATCATTATCTGGATAGAATGTAGGCTCATTTGGGGTTAAAATTTGAAAGTTATGTTTAAATGACATGTTTAGAATGCAGTTACCAGCCATATTATTGGAATTCCAAGATGTATGTCTAGCGTTAAAATCAGCAATTATAATAACACTTCTATGTGATGATAATAATTTTCTAATATCCTGGTACAAGTTTTTATTCGTTATCAGGGGGACAATAAGCAGAATAAATAAGAATATTATTATTATTCATTTTTAACAAAATACCTGTAGCTTCTATTTTATTTAGAGTGGGGATAGCAATCTGTGAATGAATTAGTTGTTCTTTGACAAATAGCGCTACACCGCCGCCATGCACGTTTCGATCTATTCGAAATACAACATACCCCGGACATCTTAGTTTAGTCAAGTTTCGTTTCGCTTATGCAAGCAATGTGAATATCATTAGTATACAGAAATTGTCCCAATTCCAAAAATTTATATTTCCCATCCGGTGATGTCCACGTGTATAAAGGTCTAATGTGATGTTTAAAGGTTGTATTCGCCACCAAAATATTATTTTCAATACAAAATTCTAACAATAGTTCACCTCGATTATTTCTTTCGCCAATTCCGTATCTTCCTACTTATGTCTCTTGATCCGTTTGTATCCTGACCTTACCGCCTTAGGTGGCCTTACCATAAAGTCCCGACGACGTTGTCCAGCATACGTGTAATGCTGGGTCCTCCACCATGACAAGGTGGATCCCCGGAGGTGAATTAAATCATCCTTAAGATATTCGTTTTCTTTTACTATCTGAATCTATTATTAATAGCTTATGATATAAAGTTTAACACTTTTCCAATATTTTGAAAGTGCACGAAACGTAACAGCGCTAAACAAATCCGAATAAAGGTTGGAGTAAAATTAACGGTTAGAGACCAATTTGTCTGTCGAATGTTTTCAGCAAAGTTGAAAATGTCTACATTCCTAGCTGGAATATATTATATACGTGTTGATATGCCGTATTGTTCATCTACGAACACCGTGGCGCACAAAATTCAGAGGTACTAATTATATGCAATTGAGGTGAGCGCGCGTATCTGTGCCAACTTCGTTGCTAAAAAAAATTAAATTACGTCGAAAAACTTTCTAAGAAAACTCGGCAATAAATTGACGCGCGTTGGTGTAATTCGTCTCTCCAATTCCGTCGGCAGCGGTAGATCTCTTATTTTTCATCTTTAAGACAGACCGCGAGACAGGATAGCTCGAGTGCATTTGTATAATACGGTAGCCGTATTTAATAACGTTTGATGTCTCGGTAAATGTTTTCCAACTTTCTAAGACTGCGTGCGACAAATCGCGTGGCCGCACGTTCTTACTTTACATAATCGCGCCGATTGTCTTTCTCCTATGAATGTAAACAATTAGAATAAGAATAAAAAAAAACCGCCTGAAAGACAGTCGAACTTGTGTGTGTATGTGTGAGCTTAGTTTACTTAGAAAAGGACGACTATTAGTATAAAGTGAATAGCTAAGTTAAGAAAATACTAGTTGTAGAATGATAAACGAAGATGGTTTAAGAAAATGTATTACATATATACATAGATATATGTATAATATGTATAATATATATTATGGCGGTGGGAGAAGACAGCATAAACATAGCGAAATTAGGCGAAGGTAAACATTACAAACAAACGAGCTATTATTATTATTATTATTACTATTTCATCGCGTGTACACGTATAACGAGAACAAGTTGACGACCGCAACCGTACGACAATAGTCGGTTTTTCCTATTGTGGAAAGACACATGACAAAACAATAACCCGCCTTTCGACGTTCGGTGGGAATTTAATAAACGTTTAGAGGGACGGAGAAAAGTGTTTACGAGAACGAAACGAGGTGGATAAAGAGAGAAAATTACCAGTTCGTAAGTAAATAGTACAATGAACATCGAAAATGGAATGAATATTATTATGGTATACAGTATACAATAGTCGATGGAAGTAGAAAGTTTATTAGCGATTCCTAATAAAACGAAAAACTCGAAAGCTCGATTAGAAGTAACAGAGAGATAGAAGTCTCCGTTCGAATATACGTATACATGTAGTGCGACGAAGAAAATCGATAAACGGAGATGGAAAATAAAAGGACGTCTGGAACTGTAATAATTGAAACGTCTTAAATCCCCTCCTCCCACGAAACAAGAGACATTATAGCATTCAAGAAACGTATTTCTGCTTCTTATGAATGATAACGGTAACCGACCAGGGTGACGGTGCTGCTCATTACGTATGATGCATAATAATCATGTCAACGTTTATGTATATATATAATAAGAGAGATAGCCATCTCGAAACCTTTACATAAATTAGAAGGATAACGAAATTTCAATTCTGCTACATTCCGAATTACAAGTATATGAATTTTGTAAGATTTTATTAAAATTCGATGAGGAATTGACAAACTGTTAGTTCAAATTGTGACAGGAAATCATTTAATTAGAGCGCTACTTATATCTTTGATGGCTCACATGAAAACAACATATTTAGTACGTGTGTAAAAAAATACAATCAAAGATGAACAACCTCACGTGTATAATAGGCAAAAGATCAGTATCTAGTCTACTATGTAAGCGAATAGTGTATTTATTATCAATACGTGTACTCTCCATACCTGGCCCGTGTATGTGGACTAGAGATCAACTGCGGATACATAGTTGGCTAAAGTAATAGGGATAATATATACAAAGAAGTTGACTTTTTTTTCAATTGGGAAATGAGTTAATAAAAATACGGTCGTTGTGCTCTCCATACCTGGCCCGTGTATGTGAACTAGAGATCAACTGCGGATACATAGTTGGCTAAAGTAGTAGGGATAATATATACAAAAGAAGTTGACTCTTTTCAATTGGGAAATGAGTTAATAAAAATATGGTCGTACGTTATTAATATCAATTGTGGCAAAAGACCGATGTGGAAAAAAAACAGATCCACGGGGCGAATGTGAGTAGTAGTTATTGTTTAAATATTTTCAAGCAATTCTTACGGTTAGACTACAGTTAAAAGTAATATCGTCTAAAGTAACAAAAATAATACCAATCGATTTAGTGATAGAAGAAAAAATTGCAGATGTTAAATAAAAAAAATACAGGAAGGTTATGTTATCATCAATTGGAAAGAGAATGAAGAAAGTTGGAAAGTTGTAAAAAAAAACATTTAGATTGGAAATATGCAAGAAGTGGCAGGACAGATGGGACAACGCAGAAAATGGAAGATATACTTACAAAATAATATTTAATATAAATCAATATAATAAAAACAAGAAAACATATTTAAACTACTTTATAACACAAGCATTGACTTAACATGGGGATTGCAATTATTATCTAAATAGATTTAAAATATCAGATATATGCGATCAATGTAAAGTAGCGGAAAATATGAACATATATTGTGCCACTGTCAAAAATATAATAAAAGAATTACCAACAAAATGGATATTAATAAATGGGTTTGTTCAACTTGTTAATGATACATTAAAGGAAAAAATAAATTCAAAATTAAACTGCAAAAGGTGATGGATTATGAAAGTATTTGGGTTTCTGGATTGTTATAATGATATTTATGTAATTATACTCGTAGATAATTGTCACTATTATGCTATTTCGTTTTAAATATTTCACACGTTATTATAATTAAGTATCAGAAAATTATTATATATATATATATATATAATGCATATATATGTATGTATATGTGTATATATTTATCTTTATTTTATTTTATATTTATATTTGTTAGGGTGTACAATGATGATGAAAAACTTAATAGAAAACCAGTTATAAGGTCACTACAGTTTTTAGCCATGAACTTTTGGTTGTTTCTTGAGTACATCTGGAAAAAAAAACTTAATATTTATACTATTTGTATAATATTTTCATATATATTCATCATATTATATATGTATATATGTGTATATATGTATATATGTGTATGTATGTATATATGTCCCTCCTCGGGGGCACACATATATGTGTAACCGAGGCGTCCTGAGCTCAGGGGACGGGGCGCATCCCCAGGTGGTTGATATCAGAACGGCCTCCAGATATGAAGGTTAGTTGCGAATAAGTCATTGATGAATAAGCAACCGCGAACCACGAGCGGTGATGCATCAGGGTGCAGTGGGAAAGTCTTGGGAAAGCTTTCCTTAAAAAATGCTGCATAACCCGATAAGGCATCGTGTCAAAGCGAGTAATAAGGCATCGTGTCAAAGCGAGTAATAAGGCATCGTGTCAAAGCGAGTATGTTAAGGGCGACCTCATTCTACACGTAGAAGGAATTGGGGTCCCACTGCGTTTATAAATACCCCACTAAAAATTATGATGAATTTTAATCTGGATAATGTTGTGCCATGTGACTCGATTGGCAATCGGCGCTACTCAGATGCCGGGCTTGGTAGTGTGAAATATGCGACCGGCTGTGGTGTTGTAGGAAACCAGGCGACCCATAGAAAATTGGTGACTGGAATAAAAACATGGAAGGCTATTAAAGCAGGAACGTGGAATATACGCGGGCTAAAGGAAGCCAGAAAGTTATGTATTGTAGAAAAGGAAACAATGGATTACATTGTTGTGAGCCTTTCAGAAACACATTGGACGGGTAAAGGATATTTCTTAAGCAATAATAATAATGCAATATACTATTCGGGAAACGAAAACCAATCAAACAATGGAGTAGCGATTATTATAAAAGACAAATATCGTGACAAAGTAATGAGGTATGAACCCATTAGTGATCAGATTTTGGTCCTAAAAATGAAAGCGCACCTGGTAAAACATAATACTAGTTTATGCTCCAACCGCGGAAGCTGATCAAGAATGTGTAGATACTTTTTATGCCACACTAGAAGAGACTGTAACAAAAGTGCCGAGTCGAGGAATCACTATGATAATAGGCGATTTCAACGCCAAAATTGGTGAAACTATTCATGATAATGAATTACATCATATTGTAGGAAAATTTAGCCTCGGTATTCGGAATGATAGAGGCAAACGCTTAATGCAGTTCTGCGCCAGCGTCAATATGTTTATATGCAACTCTGGGTTCGAACACCATCCTAGGCGTCTATACACATGGCGGTCACCTGGTGACAGATATCGAAATCAGCTAGACGATATACTGATTAATACAAGGTGGAGAACATCAATTAAAGATGTGACAACGTACCCGGGTAAAGATTGTGGTAGTGACCATCAGCTACTAGCTGCTGAAGTAAAAATAAAACTGAGAAGATGCCAAACAAAAACATTGTGCCGAAACAGATGGTAATTAGGCACTCATAAAGGATATCATCAAAAAGCAAGCAAACGAATAGCGGATATGGCGAAATTGACGAAAGGAAGCAAGTTAAGAGGAAAGGTTTGAATGGCGATGAAGCAGTTCGCGAATACAATGACCTAAGTAAACAGATTAAACAAAAATTCAGAAATGACAAAAACAAGTTCTTAAATGACATTTGCAAAAATATTGAACGGAATAAAGACAAAAATGAAACAAGAGATATGTTTCGCAAGATAAAACAAACAACGAGAGGATTCGTCCCTCGGCATATGGCAATTAAAAATGCAAATGGGGAAATGTTAATGGACGAAAGGAGAATAAGATCCAGATGGCGAAACTATTGCAAAAACCGTGAGGAAAATCAAAGTGAAGCATTAAGTTCGACAGCTGATAAGGAACCATCAATACTAGAGGAAGAGGTTCATGTAGCTATACATAAGCTAAAGAAATACAAAGCGACTGGAGAGGATCAAATAGTCATGGAGATGTTCATGAATCTATAACATGGCCAAAATTCTACACACGCTGTGTCAGAGAATTTGGGATACGTCAAGGTGGCCGAATGATTAATCCATTTATGTGCCAATTTACAAAAAAGGAGCGCGTTATTTACGCCATAACTATAGAACCATAGCATTGCTACCACATGCAAGCAAGGTTATGCTCCACATTATACATGAACGGTTGAAACCGTATTTATTACCACAGCTATCGCCAGAACAAGCAGGTTTCATTCAAGGGAGAGGAACGCGGGAGCAAATCCCAAAAATAAAGCAAATAATTGAAAAATGCAGGGAGTTTAATGTTAATGCATACTTCTGCTTTATAGACTATGCGAAAACATTTGACTCAGTACGATGGCAAAGACTATGGCAGATACTAGGTGAATTTGGAATTCCACATCACTTAATTGATTTAGTAAAATCCTTGTACGCATCCAATAGCGGCAAAGTAAAAATTAATTATAGCTTGACAGATGAATTTAAGTCAGAAAAAGAAGTCCGTCAAGGATGCGTATTAAGTCCAATCCTTTTCAACACATACAGTGAATGGATATAAGAAAAGTAATGGACGAATTGGACGATGGTATTAAAGTCGCGGGAAAGATAATTAATAACCCGCAATATGCCGATGATATTGTGATAATCGCTTCATCGAAAGAAAAATTGCTCCATTTATTTCAAAGGCTGGATAGTATAAGCAAAGAAGCCGGCTTATTAATCAATACAGATAAAACTAAAGTAATGACCGTCGATGATAAAAACAAAACAGATAATCCACAAAGCTTAGGTGGCCTCCAAGTAGTTGATAAATTTGTTTACTCGGGGTCACTTATCACAAATAATGGTGGCTCAACAGATGAAATTAAACGGCGAATAATAACAGCGAAGGTTGCACTAACTCAATTAAGAAGGATTTGGAAAAGCCATGACATAACGATGACCACCAAAATGCGCCTAATGAAAACGTTAGTGTTCTCTATATTTTTATATGCATCTGAATGCTGGACACTGACAGAGACAGACGTTCGAAGAATTGATGCTTTCGAAATGTATTGCTGGCGGCGAATGCTGAGAGTACCGTGGACAGCGAGGAGGACAAACGTGTCAATATTGGAAGAAGTTAACCCGGATGCTCGATTACAAGATATCGTTAAAAAACGTATATCCACTTTCTTTGGCCATATCATGCGACGGAACAATCTAGAAAAACTTATAATATTAGGTATGGTTGAAGGTCGCAGACGAAGAGGGAGACCACCAACGCGATATATGGACAATGTCAAAATGTTAACTGGCGCCAGTTCACTACAGCAAATGGTCAGATGCGCCCAGGACAGGGATAGATGGCGATAAATTACGCAGAAAAATTAAAGTGAATCATAATATCACGATGCTCGGACCGAGCCCAACAACTATGATGATGTATATATATATATATATATATGAGTGTGTAGTATATGGGCGACCAAGCTTATTTTTTGTTGAAAATTGTGTTTTTATGAAAATAACGTACCCATTACATACGTATACTTTAAAAAAATAAAGAAGTTAGTTTCTTATTACTGTGTTTCTAGTAAGAATGTAGTTATAGTTTATATTTCAGCTGTCAGGAAACCGACGCCCACTCACGTGGTTACATAGGTCGACCTGAACTTCTCTATAGTACTCTCCTGGATGGGTCACTTATGCGATCGGGGAGAATTAAATACGGATATACTTTTGCAACGTGGAAACATTGTGAGATATTCCTTTTGCTCATTAGTTCGTTTTATATTTGTTTTTTTTGCACAACCCCATAGCTCTATTCCGTAGGTCAGACTGGCTTTATAACTGCTGTATATACCAAACGCTTATTGGTCAATGAGAGAACACTATTCCTGCCTAAGAGCCAATTCATTTTTCTAACCCATATGTTAAGTTCCTTCTTTTTTTTATCTATATGGTGCCGCCATGTCAATCGACTGTCCAGGTGCATACCTAGATATCTAACACTCGGCTGAATAGGCAGTGTGAGGTTATTGATTCTAACAGGTGGAACTATAACCTTCCTATTTGTGAACTGAACGTTAATGGATTTGCCCTCATTAACACCTATCTTCCATTTTTTAAACCATTGTTCCACTCTGTTTAATGCTTCCTGTAGGTTATTACTGGCAATGTTCGGATCTGTGTTACATGAGAGTAAGGCAGTGTCATCTGCAAAAGTAGCCGCGTATACATCCCTAGTAACGTGGAAGTCAGCGGTGTAAAGCAAATACAGTGTAGGCCCCAGGACCGAACCCTGCGGTACACCTGCTAGAACAGGATGAACCTCAGAGAGCGCGTGTTCATAACGTACCTGGAAGTACCGATCTTGCATATAAGAAGTAATCAGAAGATATAAATTTGGTGGAAGAAATGATTTCAGTTTTAACAATAGGCCTTCATGCCACACCTTGTCAAAAGCCTGAGCAACATTGATAAACGCCGCCGTACAAAACCTGTTTCATTTCTAGACGGTTTTCAATTATATTTACTACCCTGTGCAATTGATCCACCGTGTAATGTTGTCTCATAGAACCAGATTGATGATTCAGTATTACGTTAATAAAATCTAAATAGGGGCGTAGCCTGTTTAATATTAATTTTTACAAACGTTTCAAAATAAAATATTAAGAACAATGACAGGTGCACCCTGGTACATAACCAACACAACCCTACATAGAGACTTGAATATTCTATATGTATCCGATGTTATAAAGCAGTACGCTCAAAGACATGTACTTAGACTGGAAGGTCATCCTAATACCTTGGCTCAAAGATTTGAATACCTCCAGTGACACCAGGAGGTTGAAGCGTAATAAACCACTGGACCTTGTTTAAGGTAGCAGCTGCTGGGTGAGCACCACTGGGTGCTTCTTCGTCACGTTATTACATGGTCAAAAATTTTACTAAATGACCTAGGGGGTCAGATTGTAAAAAAAAATTTAAAAAAAAAAATTAGTTCGTTGCTTTACATACGCGTTTAACATGGTGATATATATATATGAACGGACATCTGCTGACAATTACAATGCAGATACAGGAAAAAGTACAACATAGATTTATACGCGTTCGACACAGTGGAGATCTGGGCAGTACTGAATGCATTAAGACTAATTAGTATCAATGAGAAGTACATACAAATTATAAAGAACATTGATAGGTCTGCTATAATGCAGACAAATTTATGGAATAAAACGAAAAAGTCACCATAAAAAGAGTTGTTAGACAAGAAGATACTATCTCACCCAAATGATTTATCTGTACTTTGAACACCAGCTTGAATTGCACTACAAGCGGTATTAGAATAGACGGTGAATATTTGAATCACCTCAGATTCGCGAACAATATAGTTCTAATGGACGGAAGTGCGGAATAGCTACAGATAACACTAACAGATTTAAAAGTATTCTCGAACACAATAGGACTGAAAATAAATTTACAGAAAACAAAAATAATGACGAACACAGGTATACAAATAGCAGTAAAATCGGAACAGATAGAGCAAGTAGATAGTTACACATATATATCTAGGTCAAAAAAACACAACAAATAAGGACACAATAATGAAATCAGAAGTGGCACGGAGAATATCACTATGGTGGGTTGCGCTTCGTAAATTGTATAACCAACGTGTACATCCGATTCTTGTACATGATTCGGAAACATGGCAATATAGAAAAACAAATTTAAAAAGGATAAGAAAAGCTCATTGTTGGATATAAGATTATCAGATCGTAAAAATAATGCACGGATACGTGAACAAACACGGTTGGATGATGCAGTGAAGCGGATAGCTATAACAAAATAGAGTTGGACTGGCCAGAAGATAATAGATGGTCAAAGCGGATCTTGTAGTGGTGGCCGATGGACAGAAAAAGGAAACAGGGAAGGTCAATGACGCGGTGGCACAATGATATAGCAAAAGTAGCTGGGAAAAAATTGTCGAGAAAACACAGGACAGAAGTGGGTGGAAGACATTGGCTTCATCCTAGAGTGGATAGAAAAAATATATATATCATCATCGTCGTATTGTTTGTTGCCGAACGTGGTGACTAGCTACTGTACGCTTATTTTTGCGTACAAAATGAGCTAGCATTCGAGGCACTATTTATATGTCACGCAGATGCGCGCGCATATAATGCTACACGGAGTGAGATGGATGCCACTTCCTTTTCAGTATATATATGTATATATATATATATATATATATATATATATATATATATATATATATATGGTTGTATTCGTGTGTACATATTACGAATTGCAGAAAAAATAACTGGTTGCATCGTGTGTGGCTGATGTTTATTAAGTATTTATTTCTTACACGAATCTATATACATTTATGGAGGAACTAAAAATATCACGTTGTACCGAATTGATTCTACGTGTTTAATGGACGACGGTGGAAACGTCCTAAATCCGGTACAAAACTTTTATTATCCCGAAATTACGAGTAAGAACGCTAATAACGAGAAAGGCGATCGGTATCATAAAATTAACCTAACCGACATATTACTCCTATATGACAATAAAATATTTATCCGGTTTTTTGTTATACCTAATAGTGATAGTTGAAGTATATTATTCCAGTTTCAGAGTGTTCAATTATAAAACACATATATGTATGTATATTTACACATATATATATATATACATATTTCACAATCGCCATAAAATTCATGAGCAATTACTTCATCGTTCAATTTACTATATACCGAAAGTGAAATAATAAATTCAGTCCGAATACTACAGTGATTATTATGCGTCAGCACGTAATCATGTCTTACTCTTTCTAACGTGTATGCGCACACTGAAGATGACCCGCCTAATTCGGTTCGAAATTTTTTTTGTTCGTTTTTACTTGTGTTAAATTTTTCGTTAGTTCGAGATTTTCTAATGAATGGCGATTTTTTAGAATTAAAAAGGAAACTTTTTCTAGAAAATTTAGAAATTAAGAATTCTAAGAAATTATTTAGAATACTACAAATCGCTACTTCATTTTAAATAACGCATTATGCGAAAAAAAAATTAACATTCACGTCACGTTAAAACTTAATCATCTGGAATGTTTAGATATATTTATATCTGCCTTATGAATATAGAGGAATCTCTGTCCCCGACAATGATTTAGCCAGAGCGGTGTCTTCTAATAGTATGATATTCTTCGTTAGTTTCTGCGCGCGATTTCGTACATTTCATAACAGTCGGGATATATAGGAAAACTTTCAGAATAGACATATTTTTAGAATAAATACAACAGTCACCACTCGTTCGGTACCGTCGATTATAATAGTCTCTTACTTAATTATAAAGGACAATGCCTTAAAATCACTAAATGCCTATAAAAATCACACAAGCTTCTCGTCTATTAAACCATTTTCAAGTGAACATAAAATAAAATATAAAAAACATATAATTACACGCAGTATCGGTAAATTTATATGTAGTTCAAATATACGCACCGACAGCAGATAGTCGCGATGAGGAAATCGACCGATTCCACGAAAAAGTGAATAATGTAATCGCGCAACTGACAAACGAAGATGTAACCCCACATAGTTGTGGGATGTGTGAACGCCAAAGTCGGTAAAGGTGCAGATGAGAGTACAGTAGTCGGTTTAGGTTTTGCAGTACAGAGGCGCATTATTTGTTAATTTCAGTAAAGAAAAGAAGCTACGTATAAAATGAATTCATTAAACTACCTCCTAGCAGGCAATAAATGGAAAGGAACAAACAGATACGCTGGATCATAGTACAAGAAACTAAATTGATTACATTGCTGTGAACCAAACATATAAAAATGTATAGTCAAAGCAATGAAAACGTCACCAGGAGCAGATGTACCTTCAATCTCCTATTGGGAATAATAAAAGTTAAAGTAAAAAAAGTTTAAAATCCCAAAAAAAAGTTAACAATAAAATCGACAAGCGGTATCTTACGAATAACCAAAATCTTATCAGAGAGAAAATCGAGGAAAAACTTGATGCAATAGGGCAAAACAATATAAAATATTGGAATGAGATAAAAAAAAAAACATCATACATGAAACAACATATAATATACCTCCGTCAATGCGAAGAAAAGATAGAAATAGAAGAAACATTGGATATGATGGAAAGGAGGCGGATTCTAAAAAATCGAAATGTACTGGAGTATAACAATATCAGCCGGGAAATACGGAAGGAAATAAGGGAAGCAAAGAAAATCTGCTAAATGTGCTCCCAAAATTGAAAACCTAAGTAAGCCTAATGATACTTTTAATATGTTCGAAAAAGATAGAGGATCGAGCCAGAACGAATCAAATAAAAAAAAACAAGGAAGAGAGATTAAAAGAATAGAAGAAATATTATTAAGTACTAATGCAGAATAAGCGCGAGTTAGAATATGGCAAGAGAAAGTTCAATCTCGAGATTTCAATGTGAAGGAAAAACCGGCGGAAGGTTACAATGAAAGCTGACCAATATGGAAAACTCTAAATCGGATCCGATCAGGGTGTGCCCGAACAAAACAGAATCTAACAAAGACGGACACTGCGAATGCGGCGAGATACAGACCATGGCACACCTACTCGAATGTGAATTGACTAGTGTTAGATGCACGATGAAGAATGTCATTGACGCGGACGAGGATGCTATAAAGTTGGCGGAATACTGGTCCGAGAAAATTTGATCGATGTTAAAAAGTAGTTTCAGTTATAATTGGCTCGGACACGAATAATAATTAAATAATATTTTGAAATTTTGTTCGAAGACCTGTTAAACAAACGTGTCAAGGTCAGACAGGGTCGCAAATCATAGTGGAAGAAGTAGAAGCCGTAACAACGGTGAAAAACAGAAAGACAACTTGACCAAATACCGGTGCGAATTTTAAAAATACTGTGGGAAAAAATTAACATTCTTTGCTAAAACTTTTCAACGATATATATGACACAGGAAACATTCCAAATGACTGGCTGAAAATGATACCGAAGAAAGTAAACGCTAAAAAATGTGTGAATATTATAGGTGTATCAGTTTGACGAGCCATACATTAAAAATATTCCGCGCGGAATTATATACCGGAGAATGTATAAAAAGATAGAAGAACAACTAGATGATGCTCAGTTTGGATTTAGCAGCCAGAAACGCCTTAAGTGTCAAGACATTTATAGAGATGTCGTCCAGTGTATATATTCCTCGTGGACTTTCAGAAAGCTTTCCATAACGTAAAACATAGTAGATTTACGAGAAAGAACAGGCGTTGACGACGAAGATTTACAAATCATAAAAAAAATTATATCCAAACCAGTCGGCGAGTATAAAAATTGAACAGCATTATGTGGCGATACGCAAAGATGTAAGGCAAAATTCTATCCTGTCGACACTGTTATTTAATATATGTTCTAAAAAAATGTTTGAAAAAGTGTAAAAAAGAAATTTACATACGGTATTAAAGTAAATATGGAACAAACAATATGAGATATGCAGATGAAAAGCATTTTAATATCGAATAGTATTAAGGAACTACAGAAAGATGTTTTCACAACAACATGCAAAGAACACGCACGAATTGTATATATCTAAATATTTCCAAAAAACAAAGTACACGGTATTAAATAAGAAAAACAAAAACATGATAACCGCTAATAGTTGATAGAGGAACAGTAGGTGAAATAGGAAATATAGAGTACCCGGGTGGCAGCATAAATGCACAAATGAGATACGAGCGAAGGAATAAAAATCCGGATTCAGAAAACCCGTAATGCATTTTTTAAGCTAAGAGTTATATTATGCAGCGTAAATATATAATTAAAGCTAAGACTGATTGCTGTATGGCGTTGAAAGTTTAACCAAGAGGTTAGAGAAAAAACTGGATGCCTACGAAATGGCTATATCGCGGACTGAAAAGATAAGAAACGATGAATTATTAAGTCGTTTAAATAAAAGCAGGGAAATAGTAAAAGAAGACAAAACATCGAAAACTGAAATATTTCGGACATGTAATGCAACGATATAATACATTACATATTCATACATAAGGAAAGATCGCGGGATGACACCGCCGGAAAGAACAAGACGGGTACAAAACTTAGCGCAGTGATATAACGCAAATACAGAACTGTTCGGTGATGCGTCAGGTATACAATTGGCAAAATGTGAGTCGACGTTCAGTAGACGTGGCACCATGATAATTATACTATATATATATATATATATATATATATATATATATATATATATATATATATATATATATATATATATAAAATATAAACTGTATAAAAATACGAATTTAGATATACAATTTATAAAAATTAACAACCTGTATTATACACTTCGGAAAATCCGTATTATTTGTGAATATGCCGAATTTAAATATGATTAGGAAGCGATAAATAATTATTTAATAGAAAAATGCACAAAATGATAATGTAAGAGAAAGCGGCTGCGTAGATGACGTCTTTAAAATTTTAGGTGAATATACTCTACAGTGTTAATTACTTGTTAGTATAAATACCGGGTGACCCGGAGAAGACGGACGATATTTTTTCTAATAGCGCAGTTGGTAATACTACTACAACCCCAAACGCGTGCTCCACGTTTAGTGTACACACGAGGTCCAAAGAAGGAGTTCGCGTTTTACGTGGAACGTTACTTTCGCCCCGGATCGGTTACGACAGTGTAAAGAGAGTTTCGAAAAGAATTCAAAGTTTGTCATCTCGCAGTTCAATTTTTAAGGTGAGTTGAAAACTTTCGAGAGGCAGCTTGTGAACGGGGATAAAAAACGTCCTGAACAAAAAAAAAAAAAAAAAAAAAACAGTTCGCACCCTCGTAAACATCGATCGGCTTCGAGTAGCGATCATTCGGAGTCACAGACGTTCTGCTCGTCGTCATGCTGCTAGAGAATATGTTCGCCGTATATTGCTGGAAAATTTGAAATTTCATCCTTTATAACTGGTAATAACTCGGGAATTAAAAAGTACCGACTGTCACGACGAAAACTTTTTCCTGAAACGATGCTGAAAAAAATCGAAGACGAATAGATCGATTTAAACAATCTTTTAATGAGCGATGAAGCTCATCTTCGGCTATCCGGATTCGTAAATAAACAGAACTGTGCGAATCTAATCCGAATCCGATCGAACAGAAGCCGTCACTCAGCGAGCGAGTAACCGTCTTGGCTGAAGCGGCGAAGTGGGGAATAGTGGGCCTTATTTTTTCACTGGTACTGTCAACGGAACGCGTCGTACATGGTTTCAACAAGATGATACGACGTGTCGCTGTTCGGCAGAAACGCTCGCAGTACTAAAAGAAGTGTTTAGTAACCGCATATTGACGCGTCGCACGGATCTCATTTTGGCTTTGCGCTCGCCAGGTTCGACTTTTCGACCGTAGATTTGAATTTAGTGCGAAAAAGTTACCGGTACTACACGAGGTCCATATGCATTAACAAATACATATATGTATATATATATATATATTCTTCTTAATTTCTCGATCTATTAATAGATTGGTAAAACTTCCTCGATAAATCGATTTTCTTCATAATTCCATAATTCTCCGCTTTTACTTCTTCCTGTATCTGCTTAATATATGTCTGTCTTGGTCTTCTTTTTCCTTCCACGGCTCCTTCTATTATTAGCACTAGGTGTTCGTTATTTCTGTATATATGTCCAATCCATTTTAGTCTTCTTGTTTTGAGTGTTTTTATTATACTTGTTTTCTTGATCCTTTCTAGTATTTCTTCTTGTTTGTTATCCTTTCCGTCCATGACACCCTTTCCATTCGCCTCCAGATTTCAAATCCTTCTAGTTGACTGGTTGTTCTTTTATCCGAATTCAATGTTTTTGACCCATACAGCAGTATACTCCATATGAATACTTTAATAAACCTTTTCTTTGTTTTAATCTGGATATTTTTGGATGTTAATAGGTTTCTTTTTTTATGAAATGCTAATTTTGCCATTGTTATTCTTTCCTTGATGTGTCTAATTTACTTCTTCCATCTTCAGTAATCTAAATACATTTTGTTCTTCAACCTGCTTTATTTTTTTCACCTCTATTTTTATCCTTTTTCCATCCTCTTTTTCGTTACATACCATTACAGTTGTTTTCTTTTTATTTATTTTCATGTTATACTTCTCGAATATTCGATTCATTTGATTTAGGGACAATTTCAATTCTTTTTCGTTTACCGCTATTGTGGCAATGTCATCTGCAAATCTGAACACGTTTATTTTAACGCCTCCCACTAAAATTCCCTTATCATATTTTTATTTCCATTCCTTCATCGCTTGTTCTATGTATATGTTGAATAGCATAGGGGGACAAGCTGCATTCTTGCCTGGCCCCCTTCCTAATTATTGCTTCAGCTTCTACTTCTCTTATTTTTATTATTGTTTTTTGATCCTTACATAATGTTTTTATCATCCATCTATCTCTATGAGATCTACAAAAGCGGTGTACAATGATTGATTTATTTCTAATTTCTTTTCTATAATTAGTTTTAATCCCAGCATCGCTTCTCTGGTTCCTCTGCCCTTCCGAAATCCATATTGATCTTCACTTAACTCGTTCTCGATTTTGTTTTTAATTCTGTCAAATATAATTTTAGTCAATACCTTCGACACATGTGATACTAGGCTGATTGTGCGGTGTTCTTCATATTTCCTTGTTCCTTTTCTTTTTGGAATCATTATTAGCTTATTTATATTAAAATCATTTGGCGTTTGTCCTTTTTCATATATTTCGTTGATCAACTCATATATCTTTCTCTTTGTGTCTTCATCTAAAGCTTTTATTAGCTCGCTGCTGATATTATCATACCCCGGAGCTTTTGTATCTTAAGTTCTTTTATATATATATATATATATATATATATATATATATATATATATATATATATATATATATATATATATATATATATATATATATCAGTCGCCTACGTTTATAATAATTGACTTAACAGATAAGTGATAAATCGTCGGTGATCGGTCCTACCAGCCATCACTTGGACACGATCTAAATAAACAAGATTGTCATTATATCTTTCTTGCTTTATTTTGCGTATTTCGTGCTATTATACACAAATACTCTAACATTTTTGCATATATATATATAACATTTATAATTGACGCGCAAGCGTGAAAAGGAATATTAATAAATGTTTGTCGATGTCGCTACAAGCGTTAGCATACCAACATTGCATCTCATTATCGTTAAGAAATCTCAAGGTGCGCATTTGATTGATTTAAAGTAATTGTTGCACTTTATCCGGTTGATGTTTCACAAATAGTCTCGTTTGCTACGTATGAATAACCCGACATCTCGATTGCAGCATTTATTATTTCAAGATGCTACTGATTGCGAAAAAGACTACAGCTAACCGTTTAAATTGTCGACAATTTTTAAAGTGTCACAGTCTGTATAAACAGCTAAAACGATTACGTTACTCTTGTATTATTACACGCTTAAATTAAAATTACCCGTACACGTTTTGCACATAAGCGCGTATATTAACGCGAATTGATGTAACACAAATACTTATATTTATTATAACTAATGTCCCTCCTTCATTCTTACACGCATCTAATCTGAAAATAAAATGTCAATAAACTTTTAGAAACCACCGCGGAAACAGACGATACGAAGCTGAATAAATCGTCACCTCGAATAATTTCAGATTGATCGTGCGCTTCTTTCGTAGAATAATCCAAAGGAAATCGTGAAAGATAAAGTAAGGTAAACAAAGAAGATGCACAAATATCGAAATAGAAAAATTCTAATAAAACGCGACATAGATTTATGTTTGTTAAATGAGTAGATGATTTAAAAAAACACCTATGTAAAAGTAATTACGGATGATTGGAATGAAATGACAGCTAAACTAGCAGAAATAATCGAGAATGTTCTCCGTTTGAAAGGGACAAATTTATGCGTAAGCATCAGTATGGTAATGATTTCGGATTCACACTAGAAAAAAATGGTGGTCTATCAAAAACCGAAACACTATCTAGTGTTCCAAACACGAACGTCCAAAACAGCAAAATAAAATATCGATCATAAAATATGGGCGAATAATTTGAAGGGCATGGTCCTTCTACAGAATGTTTAAGAAATACCACCCATTTGCTTCGTGTTTCCAAACGGGAAACCGGCTCTCGACAATGGTTTAGCAATATAATTCCGAAAACTACTTAAGGTCGGAAATAAATTCGAAATAATAGAATCTGAATGTACATTTATAAAAAAGGCTGTAAAATAAATTTCTGAAATGAACAAGAAAAATAATAGGACCTCTAGTGTAATAGTTACTGAAATATGGAAAAATATTAACTTAGGGACTATTACAAAACTGTACGCAGTCACTAAAAAAAAAACAACATTGAGTAGAGAAGAGACTACTGAAATTTGGAAAATAACATTAATTCACGCGCTACATAAAAAAAATATAGAAAAAAAGATACGAACATCTACAGGCGAATCTCACTATTGGCAGTAATCTATTTATAAACCTTTTTTTAAGTTCTTCAAAATTGTCCGAAACAGTTTCAGAACAAATCGAGAATTTAAAGTAAATTATAAGATAAGGGGAATTAACAAGATTAGACATCTATATAATAGAACAAATCGAGAATTTAAAGTAAATTATAAGATAAGGGGAATTAACAAGATTAGACATCTATATAATACTCGTTGATTTTTAAAAAGCTTACTGCGGATAAAAAATTTGAATTTAGAGTTTTCAGAAAAATACGGTCTTTCATCGAATAAACCTTAAGAAATACATGGTTCAAGTTTCATGTGAAAATTTCAGAAGCGTATGGAATTAAAATCGAAGTAAGACCATACTATTCAACTGTATTCTAGAAAATGCGACGCGCGAATAGAAGAAACTCATTGCTAAAAGTGGTTCGAAACCTATCAGATTAATACACAATGAACCGAAAATTATATGGCTTTGCATTTTCACGTAGTCTCTTTATACAAGCTAATAATGCAGTACATTTATTAAAACAAACGAATCCTTTAAATTAGATATCTGAGCGAAATGGGTTACAAATCTTCTTCGTAAATACTGAATATTTAGCTGAGAATTCCCCTTTATAAAAACAAAGTATGGTAAAATTGAGGAAGGTACAAGAGTTCCAAATACCCGTTTCGACAACGGGACACCACATCAAAAGCAAGATAAATGAAACTAACATTAAATATCTATATAAAAACCCGTCTCCATGAATACTAGTTCATTATAATACCATCAGACAAAAGTGCTTATATGCATCAGAATGTTTTATGCGGTAAAGCAGAGTAACTGAAAAAACAAAAATAAAAATGATATTTTCGAAGAAAACTTCTGTTGGGGCGTTCTGTATGAGGAGTATATGTACAATGACAAACATGCGTCTCTGTCTCATTCTCTCTCTCTCTCTCTCTCTCTCTCTCTATATATATATATATATATATATATATATAACAAGATACCTCGTATATACTCTCATTAATATTATTATTTAATAAAAAAAAAAAATAAAGTATTTATAATGAAAAATTTTATTTTATATTTAAAAAAAAAAAAAAAAATTAATATATATTTATTAATAAAAAAATAATAATTTAGTTAAAGACTAACCTGATCGGATTTGTAATTATTTTTCAACCATCCATTCTCATTTTATTCTAACCGTCTTCATTAAGAAACTAACAACTGAACTATTTGACGGAAAATCTAGAACTCTCTTGAAAATGAACAACCATCCCTTTTTATACATTTTTCTTCATTATTTACTGGCTGTAATTTATTTTTACTGGCTAAAATTATTTAGTCAAACTAATTTACTGTTTTTTTTTTCCATTGACTAACTAAAATTAATTTTAACTATTTTATAATAATAGTTTATCTACTACAAATGCGGTTTGGTTATATTATAATAATTTTAATATATTTTACTTTAATTAAATAAATAATTATATATATATTTTGTTTTATTATATTAATTAAATTAAATATTAGTTTTCCATCTTCAATATAATAAATTTAGATTTATTATAACGTGAACATACGACGATCGTCGTAATATATATATATATATATATATATATATATATATATATATATATATATATATATATATCGACGTAGTTTTGAGAACGAAAACATTTGAGTCATCGACACGTCAAGTTAACTGACAGTGCGTTCCTTTTATTTATGAAATTTGTACGAACTCGTGAGTTCATTAAGTAAGTGTCTTTTTGGGAAAACATCTGTGAGTTTCGCTTTATCCTTGCGCCACGAGACACATAATTTTTTTAATAAATGACATAACTGCCAAAAAGTTTCGTTATTAATTATTAACAGTCGATTGACTGTTACTAATAACTTTATTGTCTTTTTTTTTAATAAAAAATCAGAAGAAGAAGAAATATAATTTATTTAAATTTTAAACATGGAATACAACAGCACATTGTGTATACTAAGTACACCGAATTACCACCCTTAGTAGCTAATACACAATAATAATAACAAGGTGCAACGTATAAAAGCAACGATGATAATATACAGAAAAATTAAAAAAAAAACCTGCTACAAAAAATATAAACAAAAAGAAATATAAATAACATGAATTAAATTTAAAAAAAAAATTGATTACAATTTACTTAATAAATAAATAAACAAATATATAAAATAACATAATTATGTTTAAAAAATCACTACTCCACACATATATACATATACAACTTCTTAAGTCAGTAGCTTAATCTTATCAAGGTCCGCGCTCAGTTTTAATATTCTGTTATTATGCTACTATATTTTAACTATCAAAAAGCATTTCGATTATAAACATGCTCGAAGAATAACTTAAATTGTGATCTCTAGATATTACAGGACGTTTGTAAGGTGTGTACTTACCGAATAGAAAAACATATTTCTTACGTTATATAAATAAATAAATAAATATATATATATATATATATATATATATATATATATATATATATACATATAATACATATATGACGATATAAACAAATCTAAGGGAATTTAATACGTCGTTAATAATCGTGATAATAAGCAATTATTATGTTACTAATTCCCTGTGTCCAGGTTAGTTCGTCGGTCGGTCAAACCTGAAAGTTAGAATCAGGAAACGTATTCGGTACGGGCGGGTTGTAGCCCGTGGCTTTACTCGGTACACCCCCTAGGGAATATTAAATACATTAGTTCTTTCACGTTAGATAGTCGCAGCAAGTTGACGACTTCAGTATAAATCATTCCTTATTATTAAAATATAGATTATAGCTATCTTATGCCGTGTCTTTTTAAGGTGGACAGCTTCACTTTGCCGTTCTAATATACAGTAACGCGTCATTTCACGTGTATAAGAATTCACGTAAGTTATACATACATATATATATATATATATATATATATATATATACAAAGTACTGGAAACAGGTCGTACGCTAGTCTCATATTGCTTCCACTATTATAAGCCACCTACGGTTATTAGGATAAGCGAAACAGAATTTGGCATCCTACAGTTTTGTGATCTTATGGAAAGAATTCTTCGGTTAGAAGTTTGTTGCTGTATTTTTTCAATATCTAGGCCGCGGGGGTTTGAACCCAACCCCTTCTTTCCGTTTATCAAAACGCGGATCATCGTGAATTATGACTTAATCTTTTTTTTTTTACTTCCCTGCTTCATAGGTAGGTCTCTTCTAACTTTCTATTCTACAGTCAGTCAGGTATTAAAAGTCGCGAAAATGCTTGTTTTACCGATTGATATCGCGCCTTATTTATATTATATATATATATATATAATTATTATTATTATATATATATATATTCCTGATTTATTTTTTTAGAGAATTGATTTCAAAATGTTCATTTCTTTTTCGATCTTAACGGACTCGTTTACGTGGCAACAAGCAGGTCGATGGTTGATGATATAATGTTCGGAATCTATATTTCTGCTAATTGACTGGGGATAAATACCTAAAAATTTATATTATATATATATATATATATATATATATATATATATATATATCATAAAATAAAATATTCTGCAGCGGTAATTTGGTTTATTAAAGTAGCTACCAAACTACTGTTAACAACATATTTATTATATGACAATGTCTCGTTGATTTGTACTATTAAAAAAACCACTTAATATCCAAGTTTAGTTTTGAGGAACTATCTGGTTTATACATTAATAAGATTTATAGACGTTTTTGGCGCAAACACGGAAACTCCCTGATAACAGTTTGGTTCTATTGTTTCATACATTCCTACACTCAGAACGGCTTTATAATTTTATGGTGCAATAAACATTCGCAAAAGTCGTCTAACTGTGATTGTCGGTCTATACTAAATCGCCTATACGATGTGCCCGCTATTGAAGTAAAATTGGAAATTTTGAATAGTTTAAAAAATAAAATTCCTTTCAATAACGTATAAAAAATTAAAAGAAAATAAAATGACAAATTAATACCGTCTCATCGGGTTATATTATTTGGTAGCTGTTTATTACAGTGTATTCACAAAACATGCGCGTTCTTAACTTGATGCAAAACTTTGAATCAATGTCGATCAAAGCTAAGATGCTTACATTGTCGCCAAATAAAAGAATAACCCCAGAATTATAAGGAGAATTATCGTCAAAAACGACGTCCAATTCACTCTCATTATTGTGCGATCTATGCAGTAGTCGCTACATCGGCGATTTTATTCCCGGTTTATTATTATACTATTCCACATATGTATCTGGGTAATAAGACATGAGGGTGCAGAGAAACAGCTTGAGGAAATGTATATCTAATCCTCAGCTACTTTTAGGCGCTGTAAATGTCATGATCCGCTAACTCCTCATTAGCAATTCGAAGGTCACCACGTTAGGAGCTCGTCTGTTTCTCCATGTAGGAGTGGAAGTATAAGATACTGTAAACCGCAACTTGGGCTGTAGAATCCGAGTTGGATATTTTCTCACTGCCATCATGATTAGCACAATTATCAATGAAGAATGCCGCGCATACCGGTTCACATCCAGCGGAGCTGATTCCAGGCAGTTATGTATTAAATTTACGCCTGGTAATGAAATAGGAAAGAACTGGCTGTTACTTGAGAACTATGCTATTGGTCGGCCTAATGAGACGTTATAAAACTTCGCAATCCATTTACGATTGAGAATGTGGGAGGTCTTTAGAAATTGGAAGTTAAAAGTGATCAATAATGTACTGAAAATATACGATGTTATAGCGGAAACACGTTGGAGTGGTTCTGGTCACTTTCAAACTGATGACTATACCGTGCATTATTCTGCAACTGATGGATCTTCTAAGAATGGCGTTGCAATTGTTAATTTCGACGAAATTTAAATATGCTACTTAAACAATGCCTATAATTATAATACCGTACTCAGCTCAACATGGGAGCATGGATATAAATTGGAACATGGTGTAATTATATAAGAAGTAATCGGACCGGGGTTTAATCTAAAACGGTACAATAGGAAAATCTGTAAAAAGTATTAAGATATAGAGAACGAGAAATTAAAAGTATAATCAGATAAAATAAATTTTCAAATAACCTCCAAATCCAATGTGGTTAACGTAAGATTTGTGCTTGTTTGTTGGTGTGTGTGTGTGTGTCCAGTATTATCCACAGTTTCATTCGTATTCTCGTTTGTTAAGAATTATTTTGATATATATATATATATATATATATATATATATATATATATATATCTATATATATATATAGAGAGAGAGAGAGAGAGAGAGAGAGAGAGAGAGAGTAGAATTCAAGCTTCACAAACATTTCATGATTTAGGATATTTTACGTTCAATAATCTGGATAGATGTGTTGCTGTAAATAATTTCCGTTATTGAAGCTATCGCTGTAGCGACTGTATTCGATAATATTTCATTTAATAATTTCATAGGCCACCCGAACAATTGTTACAAGTCTTGTTAATAGAACAATTGTTACCTTTTTGTTACAAATTTCAATTTATACATCCTCGTAGCATCATTTTTTTCTACTTTTTTACCTCGCGTCCAACTATCTTCACGGTTTTTTTTTGGCCTATACTTACGATATATACCAACCAATTCATTTCGATTGTTAATGACGAATGATGGAAAATAGACATAATAATAATAATAATAATAATGATAAAGCTAAGGATAATAGGAAATCGCTTTCTTCCAATTTTTCGAAAGAATTATGCAAAAATTGTTATCGAATTGTACAAAAGTTCACCGATATGCTTATTAAAGTAGAAATATTAAGTACATTATTGTTATCGTCATTTACACTTTATAATAATCAAGTGTATATATTTAAAAAGTGCGAAATGAACGATTTTTTAAAAATAAACGAATAACAACAAAAATAGTAGTTAAAAATTGTTTATAAATGAAAAGATCACGCTATTAAGCTCCCACCATATATATATATATATATATATTATATATATATATTATATATATATATATATATATATATATATATATATATGTGTGTGTACAATTTATAAAAAATATTAAAGTAAGAAAAAATAAATCATAAAATAAAATGTATGAAAATACTCGATTCAGATGTACAATATTATACGTTTGAACAGTGCGGAATGTAAGGATTTTAAAAAAATAAACGAATAATAACAAGAAGAATAGTTAAAATCGCTAAATTGTTTAATAAACTAAAATTTAAACAACATATTAAATATTAAAATGAAAAATCATTAAAAATATACGCTAATATATGCCGCCTAGGTTCAAAGTTACGAGGAATAGGTAGTAATCAAAAAAGAATACTGTACACAGCTACAGTTCAAAATATGTATTTGTATGCTTCTGGAATATGTGGTAATTATATAAGTAAAACTGCATATAGAAGTATAATATCGCGTGGGAGAAAATTTTTACTTAATATCTCTGCTGGATACGGAACAACATCAAATAACGCCCTACAGGTTATAACAAAAATAATACCAATCGATTTAATGATAGAAGAAAAAATGCAGTTGTTAAATAAAAAAATACAGGAAGCTTTATCATCAATTGGAAAGAGAATGAAGAAAGTTGTATAAAAAACATTTAGATTTGAAATGCAAGAAGTGGCAGGACAGATGGGACAACCCAAAAAATGGAAGATATACAAAATAATACCTAATATAAGTCAATACAATAAAAACAAGAAAACATATTTAAACTACTTTATAACATTGACTCAACATGGGGATTGCAATTATTATCTAAATAGATTTAAAATATCAGAAATGGATACATCCGATCAATGTAAAGTAGCGGAAAATTATTGTGCCACTGCCAAAAATGTAATAAAAGAATTACCAACAAAATGGATATTAATTAATGGGAATATTTTGTTCAAAATGATACATTAAAGAAAAAAATCAATTCCGAATTTAACTGCAAAAGGTGATGGATTATGAAAGTATTTGGGTTCCTGGATTGTTATAATGATATTTATGTAATTATAGATAGTTGTCGGTATTATTCTATTTCGTTTTAAATATTTCACACGTTATCAGAAAATTATTTTATATATATATATATATATATATATATATATATATGTATATATGTGTATATCTTTATCTTTATTTTATTTTTATATTTATATTTGTAGGTTGTACAATGATGATGAAAAACTCAACATAATAGAAAACCTGTTATAAGGCCACTACGGTTTTTAGCCATGGCCTTTTGGTTGTTTCATGAGTACATCTGAAAAAAAAAAACAAAAAAAAACCTTAAGATTTATACTATTTGTATAATATTTTCATATATATATATATATATATATATATATATATGAATGTGTAGTATATGGGTGACCAAGCTTAGCTCTATTTTTTTTTTCTAAATTGTGTTTTTATGAAAGCAACGTACTATTATTGTAAACCGTTACATACGTATACTTAAAAAAAGTTAGTTTCTTATTATTGTGCTTCTAGTAAGAATGTAGTTATAGTTTACATTTTAGCTTTACGCGTGTACAAACTAAAAAAGTGAATTTTGGAAATATAGGTACTTGTTCTCAAGAAGCAAGTCAGGAAACCGACGCCCCTTCACGTGGTTACATAGGTCGACCATAACTTCTCAACGGTACTCTCCAGGATGGGTACATACGCGATCGGGGAGAATTAAATACGGATAGACTTTTGCAACGTGGAAACATTGTGAGATATTCCTTTTGCTGGTCAGCTCGTTGCTTTAGATACGCGTTTAACGTGGTGGTATTATTATTGTATATATATATACATATACATATGTGTGTATATATATATATATATATATATATGTGTATATATTTATCTTTATTTTATTTTTATATTTATATTTGTGAGGGTGTACAATGATGATGAAAGACTCAACATAATAGGAAACCAGTTATAAGGCCGCTACGGTTTTTAGCCATGGCCTGTTGGTTGTTTCTTGAGTACATCTGAAAAAAAAAATGTTTATAAATGAAAAGATCGCACTATTAAGCCAAATATATATATATATATATATATATATATATATATATATATATATATATATATATAAATGTATTCACTTTATAAAAAATATAAATGGAGGAAAATTACTCAATTTAGATGTACAATATATTACAAAAAAAAAAAAAGTGAAAAAACCGATTTAATCGTAAAATAATCTGACGTGTCCAATGCGGTAAAAAACAAAATCAACGAGTCGACGATATATACTAAATTTTAGAAGTGAACAATTACGTTAAATAGTCGGGAAAATAAAAACTTTTGTCTAATATAAAAATCGATTAAATTTACAGTATATTTCTTAACACCTTCGTCAAATTTAACGAATTATTTGCCGTCTTTTTACATATGAATATTCAGCGATTTCAACCTTTTTCTTAAGTTTGTAGTCGAATGAGTACGTTAGTTTCGGAATAAATTTTTAATTATTAACGTTATAGTCGTTTTCACATTCGTTATAACCGTTTTATACCGATAGTCGATGGAATTTACCATCGATCATAACACCGGCTATAGTCCTAATACTGATCAAGCGATACTACATAAAAGATGGTTAATGTCCGATCGTCGATAGTATTATGTAAACGTTATATATATATATATATATATATATATATATATATATATATATATATATATATATATATATATATATATATATATATATATATATATATATATATATAAAATATGTGATAATCCTCTTTTGGATAAAACGCTCAATGGGTGGGTCGTCTGAAGCTTATTACAAACAATTTAACGAGATGGCTATCTTGGAAGATTATATATATATACATACATACGTACATACTTATATATAAGTATGTATATATATATATATATATATATATATATAGAGAGAGAGAGAGAGAGAGAGAGACTGTTAATTCTGCTTCTAGCATTTACCAATCGATTAATATGGTCCGAACGTTGAGGGTGTTAAAAAAAATATATTGAATCTAGCATCATCATTGCCGCCATCGTTAAGTTCTTGCATGAAAGTGTCCAAACTAGTGACATATCTTGCATGTATATATATATATGTGTGTGTGTGTGTGTGTGTATGTTTTTGTACAGCGTAAATATGGACAGGTAGACTGATGAAAAGAAACCAGAACGAGACATCCTCATTCAATTGATATTTTTTCTTCTAAGTACTTCGGTAACGACCTTCTTCTATATTCGAATACACACCTTTTTCTCTTACACTATACTATTACGTTATTATGTAGCCGGACGTGTTGGTCAGATGGAATTCGATAACCCTAACTTCGAACCTTTCTGTTATACGGTACATTTATTATTATATTTTTCACCTTCCAATTGGATGTACATTTTTTTCTTTATATATATATATACATATATATAATATATTGGTGTCGCGCGTGCACTATGTATGACTCGATGGTACTTTATTGAACGTTGAAGACCCTAAATGCGTCCACAGTTAGGCGACGATTTGAACTTTTGAATTTAATCTCCCAGAGTAGCTTCGTTTTATATAAGTATTAATGTAAAAACGATTTCAGACTTTAGGAGTGCCTTTTGTTAACCGTGACACATCTCTAGTTTATGCGCATATTCATATATATATATACATATATATATACATATATATATATATACATATATATATACATATATATATATACATATATATATATATATATATATATATATATATATATATATATATATACAAGTATCCTCGCGTATGCAAATGAACGACAAACTCTATATAGGAAAATCTATTTATTACTTATCTATCGTGTACTTTATCGAATAAAAAAACCGATCGATTGAAAAAAGTGGTCGCGGTTATATAAATTAAATAATTGTCACCTTTTTGAACGGTTGACATGTCGAAATAAATGAATATACATCATCCCTTACTGAGGAAACAGGACGAGAGGTGGCGTCCTTGTTTATTTCTTCGTCGATATTAACGGCGATCGACTATTCTGGGTGTATGGTATACAAGTATGGCACGAACACATCTAACTTATAGAAAATGATCAAAATAGGGTATTAAGAACTATTACTGCAGCTCCGTGGTACGTCTCAAACTTTACAACGACTTAATCGCTAAAGCAAACAAACGTTTAACGTTCACACGAATCCACTTTCTACCGATCTGCCGAATGATTCCGGTGAAATACGCAGGCTGTGGCGAAATAAGCCTTTAGAATTTGTCCGACCAGTATACGTTTAGAGCGAGTACTACTGAGTATTGCCCCTCCGCAAAATATTCTTCATCTCACTAAATGACCTCTAAAGTTGGTCAGTTGTGATGAGAAGTACTATAAAAAAAAAATGTATAATGGCGATTAGGCCTCAATGTAGTTGCTAGGATGCTCGACTGTTAATTCGACGGTCGGGGTTTCGAAACCAACACGTGATATACGAAGTTTTTCATCATTATTTAATTCTTAATTATCAGGAAAAAGGCAGTGGCACCCCACTCCGTATAACATAATATGCACATAAATAGTACCTTGAATGCTAGCTAATTTTGTACGTAAAAATAAACGTACAATAGCTAGTCAGGACGTTCGGTAACGTATACAACGATGATGATACTCGATTTGGCGTTGCGAATGAAGCTGGTTTCATCGATTTCCTATCTAACCGGATAGATTAATATTATCGGCGCGATAATTTCAGTCCGTTAGTCACGCGATATTTCAGAAACTATCTTCCCTATCTAGACAATTCGGTTAATAAAAGTAGGATAAATAAATTCCGAAGTTAAGATTTTTAACGTAAATAACGAAAAACGGTAATTAATAATAAAGTGAAATAATAATAATAATTTTTTCAACCGAAAATAATCGAAGTTTCAAATTAATTCAACGGATCATACTCCATAATTATCTAAATACTAACGACTAGAAGTATATTTATAATGTAGCCGTTTAAAACTAATTCATTATCAAAACCATATTAACGTTTTTTGATGAATTAATTATTCTCATTATTCAATTTTAGTACTTTGTTATTTACGTTATAATCTGAAGACGGAGTAAAATAGCTTTACTAAAAATCGTTCAATAATTAGTGATTTATGATTAAAAAGTTCATTTTTTCGGTTCAGAAATCGTTATCGGAATATGTTTTTATTTAAGTATTATATAAACTGTCATTTACAGAAAATCCAGGCTTTAGAAACGCGGTGTCGAGGACGCGTGTTAAACAATTCGTGGGTTGATATTATTCCAATGAAGGAGTTTATAACCGAGTACAGAAGGAAAATGGCCGAAAGGAAGATTGACACAGTGAAGAAAGGATGCGAACTTACATTGAACTGAAAATGTGTTCTACATAATACTGCACTATTCTTATAAAAGTATCAATAAAAAGACGATCAACAAAATCGAAATTTTATAAATTCTATTGTTGGATGGCACAAAATTTCAAAAATTAATAGTTTCCATTCATTCTCATTTACTTAATACGTTACAAATATGTGCAAAATTTCATACAAATCCTTAGAACGGTTTCCGAGATGGTCGAGATATGTACGTATATATTATAGGCACGTATAATATTAAACAGGATACGAGACCAAAATTAATAAAAGTAGTGATTCCAAAAACAAAAAAGGGATGGGGAAGCACTATTATCATTAAGGCTCATAATAGAAAAACAGTTATAATCAGCAGACAGATTAGTTCTGGCCTTTTTAGATTTAGAAAAGGCTTTTGATAGAGTGAAATAGAATAAGATGTTCAGAATTCTGTGAGAAATACGAGACAGAAGTAGAAACAATCCAAACAATGTATAATAATCAAACAGCTGAATTCATTGTAGGAAAAAGCGGACAGGAAATATGAATAACCGAAGGAGTCAGACAAGGATGCGTTATCTCGCACCAAGGTTATTTAATATATGCATAGAAAAACCAACAAATGCAATGGAAAATAGCCTGAGGAATAAACTAATTACAAATTCAATGTGAATACCATATGACAAGATTCGCTGATGACGTTATCATTATTGCTAAGTCTGAAGAAGAACTTTAAGAAACACTGAAAAAAACGAAACTACACTTGGAAGAATATTACATGAAAATTAATAAACTATATTAATAATATAAGAAAAAAAAAACCGACGCCGCAAAAGAAAAATGAATTATTAAATAATAGACAAATTGAAACAGTCAAAGAAGACATTCGGGCTGTATGGTATCAGAAGAAAGGAAACATAAGCCTAATATGCGTTTTTGCAAAAACATGCATTATTCACCAGGAAAAATGTGAGCGCAGAACTCAGAAAACGCCTTATAAAAGTCTATAATAGTAAATGAAGCTGATAGAAAAAGGTTGATGGCAGCAGGGATGTTGGAGAAAGATGCTAAAGATAAAATGTATAGAGAGGAAGGGCAACGAAGAAGTCCTGAAGAAGAAGGGAATTAATATAAAAAGACGTAGATCGAAGATGATTGGAACATATACAGAGACAGGATGATATACTGATTATTGAAGAAAAAATCGTGAAGAAGAGAAGAGAAAAGGAAGAACAAGTAATCATATAAACCAGATAATTAAAGATATCGGATGTCAAACATACTTGGATCTAAAAAGGATGACCGAAAATAGAACGAAATAGAAGAAACGAACCCTTGGGTTCAATTATAACATATATATATATATATATTCTTTTTTGTAAAATCGTGCTTTTTCGGTAAATATATTTAGACATGAATCGCAATTCATATATTCTTATTGTGTACAATTTCGTTTCTTCAATTTTCGGGGTTATAACCAATAAATATGTTTTTTTTTTTACTTTTTGAAAATAAATTTGGGAATTTTTCGGTCGGATTTTTAAAATCATATATTAAAAAATATTTTCCGACGATACGATACCTTGAATCGAAACGGGATTCGATATATAACATTTTAATTATATTTAATAATACGTATT